>SJXQ01002943.1:211524-257384 GCA_006408695.1 Aepyceros melampus | reverse complement strand
TTCCTCTGCCTTTTCTAAAACCAGCTTGAACATCTGGAAGTTCACGGTTCACATATTGCTGAAGCCTGGCTTGGAGAATTTTGAGCATTACTTTACTAGCGTGTGAGATGAGTGCAATTGTGCGGTAGTTTGAGCATTCTTTGGCATTGCTTTTCTTTGGGATTGGAATGAAAACTGACCTTTTCCAGTATATCATGCAAAATGCCGGGTTGGATGAAGCACAAGCTGGAATCAAGATTGCTGGGAGAAATATCAATAACCTCAGATATGCAGATGACACCACTCTTATGGTAGAAAGTGTAGAGGAACTAAAGAGCCTTTTGATGAAAGTGAAAGAGGAGAGTGAAAAAGCTGCCTTAAAACTCAACATTCAAAAAAATAAGATCATGGCATCTGGTCCCATCACTTCATGGCAAATGGAGAAACAATGGAAACAGTGACAGACTTTATTTTTTTGGCTCCAAAATCACTGCAGATGGTGACTGCAGCCATGAAATTAAAAGATGCTTGCTCCTTGGAAAAAAACCTATGACAAACCTAGACAGCATATTAAAAAAGAGACACTACTTTGATAACAAAGGTCCATCTAGTCAAGGCTATGGTTTTTCCAATGGTCATGTATGGATGTAAGGATTGGACTGTGAAGAAAGCTGAGCACCAAAAAACTCATGGTTTTGAACTGTGGTGTTGGAAAAGACTCTTGAGAGTCCCTTGGACTACAAGGAGATCCAATCACTCCATCCTAAAGGAGATCAGTCCTGGGTGTTCATTGGAAGGACTGATGTTGAAGCTGAAACTCCAGTACTTTGGCCACCTCATGTGAAGAGTTGACTCATTGGAAAAGACCTTGATGATGGGAAAGATTGAGGGCAGGAGGAGAAGGGGACGACAGAGGATGAGATGGTTGGATGGCATCACCGACTCGATGCACATGGATTTGGGTGGACTCCAGGAGTTGGTTATAGACAGGGAAGTCTGGCGTGCTGTGGTTCATGGGGTCGCAAAGAGTCGGACATGACTGAGTGACTGAACTGAACTGAGTCAAAGCTATGGTTTTTCCATAGTTATATATGGATGTGAGAGTTGGACCATAAAGAAAGCTAAATGCTGAAGAATTGATACTTTTGAACTGTGGTGTTTGAGAAGACTCTTGAGAGTCCTTTGGACTGCAAGGAGATCAAACCAGTCAATCCTAAAGGAAATCAGTCCTTGCTGAAGCTGCAGCTCCAATATTTTGGCCACCTGATGCGAAGAAATGACCATTGGAAAAGACCCTGATGCTGGGAAAGATTTTAAGCAAAAGGAGAAAGGGACGACAGAGGATGAGATGGTTGGATGGCATCACCGACTCGATGGACATGAGTTTGAGCAAGCTCTGGGAGTTGGTGATGGACAGGGAAGCCTGGCATGCTGCAGTCCATGGGGTCACCAAGAGTCAAAACACGACTGAGCAGCTGAACTGAACTGACTGACCCTCTTGCATGATGAGATAAAGAAATGTACGAGAGTTCTAGCAGCTCTGCCTCCTCTCCAGAACTTGAACTTGATACTGTAAGTGTTGTTAATAGTAACCATTCCAGTAGGTGTATGGTGAAACCTCATTGTAGTTTTGATTTACATTTCTCTACTGAGTAATGGTATTAAGGATTATTTCATGTACTTAATGTTTTTGCTCTTTTTCTTGGTAAAGTGTCTATTCAATCCCTTGCACATGTTTTTTTCGATTGTTTGTTTTGTCATAGTTGAGTTGCATTACTGTTTTTAAGAGCTTTATTGATACTAACTGACATACAATATATTGTGCATGTTTAAAATGGATAGCTTGATAAATTTGGCATAAGCTTACATCCATGAAACCACTGCCACAATCAAGGTAATGGACATATCCATTGCCCCCAAAAGTTTCCTTACACTACTTAATAATTCTTTTTCCATTCCTCTTCCTGCCAACACCCACTCCCCAGTAATCTGCTCACTATGAGTTAGTTTGCATTTTACAGAATTTTATATAAATGGAATCATACAGTAGGTACTTTTTAAATCTGGCTTCTTTCACTTAGCATAATTGCTCTGCCATCCATCCATGTATGCATCAACAGGTCATTCCTTTTTTAAAAAGTTAAAATCAGATAATAAAAATTTAGTTTCAAGTAATCAAATTATTTTCCCCGCTGACAGTTTCAACAAATAAAATAAGGTCTTATTTGATCTTCAGCCAACCTAGGTAGAACAGAAGTACTGCTTAACACTGATGATGCTAAAGACATGTCAGTATTAGTCAACCAACAAGCTTCAGCTAGCTTCAATACCAGACATCGACTCAGTACTGAATAGTTTCCAGATCACTTGAACCTGAAATTCATTCTGATCAGTTTCTTTTATATTCCTGAGAATTCATATAAGCACTTAATTTCTTTTAAGCCAATTAAACAGAGCTCATCCACAAACCAATTTTGACAATGCCATTAGAAGGCAGACACATCTCATATTTATAAGGTACATACATACATCTATGGGGCTACCGCGGTGGCCAGGGGTAAAGAATATACTCACAATGCAGGAGATACCGGAGACGCAGGTTCAGCCCCTGGGTCAGGAAGATCCCTGGAGGAGGGCACGGCAAACACTCATTCTGGTGTTCTTGCCTGGAGAATCTCATGGCCAGAGGAGCCTGGCAGGCTACAGTCCATAGAGTTCCAGAGTCAGACATGACTGAGGCAACGAAGCATGCACGTATGCACATGCTCTGCAGAGACAGAGCAATCTTGCCGTTTTTCTCTGGTCACCCTCACTTAGTTATTATGGACAAACAGGCTTCCAAAGTGGTCTGGCTCTTGAAAGAGAAAGGACCCAGAGTGGTTTGCAATAAGCAAAGCCTGAAAGGGCAGTGAGTCCAGATGAAGCAAGTAGAATTTTCCCATCCCACAAGAGACAGAGTGGTTCCTCCCAAAGTGATACATACAAAAACACAAACAAATCAGGTATGGTTGCACAGACAGAAAATCAGAAGAGGTGTAGTCTAAAAATTCCACTTCCTCTCCCAGATGGAAGCCTCCAAACAGATTGGCCTAGGTCTTTTTAAAAAAGTATTTATTTAATTGGGGCTTCCCTGATGGCTTAGTTGGTAAAGAATCCATCTGCAATGCAGGAGACCCCAGTTTGATCCTGGGTTGGGAAGATCCTCTGGAGAAGGGGTAGGCTACCCAGTACAGTATTCTTCATCCTCTCTTGTGGCTCAGCCTGCAATGCGGGAGACCTGGGTTTGATCCCTAGGTTGGGAAGATCACTTGGAGAGGGGAAAGGCACATTTTTGGCAGCACTGAGTCTTTGTTGCTGCATTCAGGCCCTCTCTAGTTGTACCGAGCAAGGCCCACTCGCAAGCTGTGGTGTGCGGGCTTCTCACTGCACTGGCTTCTCCTGTGGAGTGCAGGCTCTAGTGCACAAGGGCGTCAGTACTTGTGGTTGTACAGGCCCAGTTGCCCCACAGCATGTGGAATCCTCTTGGATCAGGGATCAAACTCACATTCCCTGAACTGGCAGGAGGATTCTTAACCACTGGACTTCCAGGGAAATGCCGGCCCAGCTCTTGAAAGAGAATCGGAAAAAAAAAAAAAAGAAGAAGAAGAAGAAGAAGAAAGAGAATGAACTCAGAGTAGCTGGCTTCCTGGAAGAGAATGAACCTCTGCAGAGGCCCTGGTGCTGAGGAACTCAGAGGAGGGACCCAGGTTTTCTTCCTATGACTCCTCCTCTAGTGACAAGAATTGCAGTTAGCCTATATCAACCACTGCAGGGGCCCAAAGGATTTCTCTGCACTTCCTCTGAGATATCCAACACCTCCATCAAAATCCAGGCCCCTGACATTTCCACCTATTTCTAGGGGGAAGTGACCTGGCCTTGATGGCACCAGGCAAGGACTGTGATCTCCATAGGTTTTGTGCTTGAAGTGGGTCTAAGCTTGCTTTGAGAGTCTGAATCACCCTTCCTGGGACAGAGCATGGATTATGAGTTATAAGCCTGTAGCAGAAGAGGGAGGGGGGCGATTAACTGTGAAGAATTCTGGCTCCCAGGTCCCAGCCTGCCTCCTGGACCACACCAGGTTCTGACTAGCCAGTACCTGCCACAGCCTGAGGGTACTTTGAAAAGTTACTGCCACAGCTGAGGCCTCATCATGGGATGTGGTGGGGGCTATGAAGGAGGCAGTGGGGGGGAAGGCAGTGGGGATTTGGACTAATATCCTTTGAAGTCACAGTCCTTCTCTAGAACTGGATTCAGATACTTTGTTGCACGTGAGCTTTTCAGGATTTTAGGGTCCCTGAGTGAGTGCTAGTCACTTCAGCTGAGTCAGATTCTTTGTGACCCTATGGACTGTAACCCCCCAGGCTCCTCTGTCCATGGGATTCTTCAGGCAAGAATACAGGAGTGGGTTGCTATTTCCTTCTCCAGGGGATCTTCCTGACCCAGGGATTGAGGGCTGACTGGTTCTCAAAGGGCAATCTCTGGGTCAGCCGTCTCCCAGCCACCTGGAAACTTGTTCGAAATGCAAACTGCCAGGCCACCCCAGACCTCTAAGGTGGAGGCCAGCATCTGCGTTTTAAAAAGCCTTCTGGGTGATGGTGATGTAGGCTAAAGTTTGAGAAAGTTTAGAAAACGACTCCTTAAAAAAATAGCCCACCAGCCCACTCCTGATCACCTCATCCCTCCCTCTCTCTCTCTCTTTCTCTCTCTCACACACACACATACACACTCGACTGGCAAAGAGCCAGAGCATTCATCTGTGGACCGAGGAGCCGGGTCAGTCGGAAGCTGACTTGCACAATCAGAAGGCGTCCTTCCCCCTAGCCTTCCAAGAGGAGCCCCCTTGCTTCCGCCACGACTTTCACACAGTCCTTATTCAATTCTTTGTGCCGACCTTGCTTTTGCATTCCAACTCTGCACAAAGCTGAGGTCTGTTTTCCCATTATCTTTCAGATGAATGCTTGGATCGGTGTCCGGCGGCCCGAGCGTGCCTGGTAATCCGAAACAGAGACCTGGAAGTCTCAGAGCCCTGTTCGGGCTTCTTGCAGCGGAGCCAGCAGGAAGCCGGTTGGAGACGAAAGGACGTTGGTGGCACAGCGCCACCCTGTGGCGTCAAGGGAAAGAACCGCTCGGCCCCGCGATCTGTGCGTTGAGCTTGGGGTTGGCAGGGACCTTAAACCTTAAGTCCAAACACAACGAAACGCCCATTTAAAGAGCATTTACTGGGTGTTGAGCACGGTGGTCACTGCTTTATCTTGCTACAGCTTCAGATTTACCTACGCGGTAGATTAGGTCACACAGCTGCTAAAAGAGAGTCTGGCGATGAGTTCCTGAGTCCATACGGAGGCCACACAGCTAAGTACCACTCTGTCCTTTGAGGCTCTTGCAGATTCTAGTGAGGAAGGCTCTTTATAGTCCGGCTCCTCAGCCTCCTGTGCAGGCAGCCCCTGGGGATCCTGTTACAATGCACACCCTGATTCAGCAGATCTGGGTAGGCACCCAAGATCCTGCTCTCGGATAACGCTGATGCTGGGCCATCGGCCACACTAAAAGGCAAGACCCAGAGCAAGACCCGGCAGAACACAGAAAGGTCTGACTCTGTACGCCCAGCACACTGGCCACAGCCACCTGTGACCATCAAGCACTTGAAACACGGCCACTGCAAGTGAGAAACGGAAGTGTTTGTTAATTTCAACTGATTCAAATAGTCCCTCTGTGGCTAGCATCTTCCATACTGGCCAGAGCAGGGTCCCTCATGAAGGAGGCTTCAAATAGCTTGCAATTGAAGAGCCAAAATTCCACAGTTAACCTGGTATTATTGATTAACAGACGTTCAGAGCCATGGGAGATTAATATTTGTTGTTGTTTAGTCACTAAGTCATGACTCTTTTGTGACCCCAGGGACTGTAGCCCGCCAGGCTCCCCTGTCCATGGGATTTCCCAGACAAGAATACTGGAGTGGGTTGCCATTTCCTACTCTAAGGGATATTCCCAATCCAGGGATTGAACCCACATCTCTTTACCACTTAGCCACAGGGAAGTGGGGGAGATTAACATACTCCGATCCTTGAAGATGTGAGATATATACACACACATACAATGGAATATTACTAGATCAAAAAATGAAATGTCATTTGCAGCAACATGGATAGATTTAGAGATGATCATACTAAGCAAGCCAGGTGAAGACCAATGTCAGACGCTGTCACTTATATGCGGACCCTAAACAGTGGCACAAATGAACTTATGGACAAAACAGAAATAGATCCACAGGAAAGAAACAACTTAAGGCTACCAAAGGGGAAAGGCGATCAATTAGGATTTTTGGATTAAAGTGTACTGCTACTACATATAAATAGACAACCAACAAAGACCTATATATAGCACAGAACACTATGCTCAATATCTTATAATAATCTAAAAGGGAAAGGATTCTGAAAAAGATAGACATATGTATGTATAACTGAATCACTTTGTTGTATACCTGAAACTAAACATTGTAAACCAACTATACTCCTTTTAAAAAAAAAAGAGGGAAAAAAAATATATGTTTATATATATATACTCCGACATTACCATCTTACACGTGAGGAAATGGAGGTGCAGAGACTCAGTGACTTGTCCCAGGGTCACAGAGCTGGTCCAGCATTCTTTCTACTGCTATAGTCCCAACTTGAGACACTTCTCCATGGGTACAACAACATAAATAATATACTGAAATCAAATGTTATTTATTATTTTATACATCTTCCTTGGTGGCTCAGATGGTAAAGTGTCTGCCTACAATGTGGGAGACTTGGGTTCAATCCCTGAGTCACAAAGATCTCCTGGAGAAGGAAATGGCAACCCACTCCAGTATTCCTGCCTGGAAAATCCCATGGAGAGGGGAGCCTGGTAGGCCACAGTCCATGGGGTTGCAAAGAGTCGTACATGACTGAGCGACTTCACTTCACTATGAATCAGTTAACCAAGTTTAAATTTATCCAACTTTGCAAGTAAATTAACTGATTTTTGGTTATATTTATAAGACCTGGATCACACAAAAAGAATTATCCCTTTTTATGGGATATTTTGCAAGGCCAGGGTCCTTGGCCACATCACAATTAAGGATAGCCCCTGTTCAGATGCCCTGGTGTAGCCAGTGTCTTTGCACAGGTGATGTGGCTGTTTCAGTTGGTACAGGTGTGCCAGGCACCAACTGGGTGACAAGATGACTAAACAGGTTGTTTTTTATCACACTGGAATGAATTATTTCATTGATTGTTCATTCAAAAAAATCTTCTTTTCTGATTGAAAAGGAATATATGTCCATTATGTACAGTTTAAAACTTGCACCAAAAGTACTGTACAACTTACCTATTGCTGAATACAGATAAGTATCTATACCCATCTATCTATATATATATAATTATTTCCAAAACCTAAGCAGCTTAAACCAACAAGCACTTGTCATCTCACAGCTGCCAGAAGCGGCCTAGTTGGGTGGTCCTGACTCAGGGACTCTAGGGAGCTGGCTGAGGGCCTGACTGAGGCTGGAGGATTTGCTTCCAAAGTCACACACATGACTGTTGGCCAGAGGCCACGGTGGGCCTCTCCATAGCACTGCTCATGACAAGGCTACCCCCAAAAGCAAATGATGAGAGAACAACAGAGAGAGAGCCCAAGATGGAAACTGCAAACGTTTGTCATCTCAACACAATGTGCTGGACCATCCATTCTGCTGCAGGCTTTTGGTCACAGAGTAACCCTGTTGCATCGTGAGAATTGCCCAGGTGTGAGTACCAGGTGAAGGCCACTGGGGGTCATTTTGGAGACATCCAAAGAGGAAAAAAGGAGATAAAATTCACCTGAACCCTCACTCTCCATAAACGGTCACTGTTGCACCGGGAGGTAATTCCTGTACATATATATATGGCAGAATATTTTTATGACTCTTAACATATACATTAGTCTCTGTATTTTCCCTCCAGCTTCCTTTCAGCTGGAAATCCAGGCTTTGTTTAACCTCCTTCCTGCATGGAAGATATACACTCAATTTTTATCATTTTACTGAATACCCTAAATTTTGAACATGCTTCTTTGATGCCACAAAATATAAAGTGAATCAATTTCTTTATTCTCCTCCTAAACAATTCAATGACACTGAAACATTAAACCAGATCATTACACTTCCATTTTATATCTGACTATTTTCTAGTGTTTTAGTCCTGTCTCATTTTTGCATATCCTAAGTTAGCTTTATAAAGTATTATTTTTAGATTTATCCCCTGGTTTACCTGCAAGGAGATCCAACCAGTCCATTCTGAAGGAGATCAACCCTGGGATTTCTTTGGAAGGAATGATGCTAAAGCTGAAGTTCCAGTACTTTGGCCACCTCATGCAAAGAGTTGACTCACTGGAAAGACTCTGATGCTGGGAAGGATTTGGGACAGGAGGAGAAGGGGACGACAGAGGATGAGATGGCTGGATGTCATCACTGACTCGATGGACGTGAGTCTGAGTGAACTCCGGGAGATGGTGATGGACAGGGAGGCCTGGTGTGCTGCGATTCATGGGGTCGCCAAGAGTCAGACACGACTGAGCGACTGAACTGAACTGAACTTACCTGTTTCTTTACTCATGGATGCTTCTTGTATCCCAGAGAAAGATAAAATCTTGGCTCTAGACTTGGTACCTGAAGGTTTCTTTCTTTTTCTTTCTTTCTTTCTTTCTTTCTTTTTTTTTTTTGTTCTTGAAAGCTCAGCATTTCTAGGAGTTTGTAGTAAAAGGATTTTCAAATCATGTAATTCCCATGTTGCTGGTAATCCCTATATTCAAGTTTTGTAGCAAGGCTAATATACTTCTTCCTTTTGAAACATTTAAACCCATTGATGAGGTTATGTGTCCCGAAAAAGGAAGATGGGAGAGATGTCTTGAGGTGGCAAGGAGTTAGAGAAGAAGGGAGAAAAGAAAGGGAGGGATGTGAGGAAAGAAGTGGCAAGATCTCAGCAGTGATGCTTCAGAGGGTGGGTCTGAGGAAGTGAGTCTCCAGGCTCTCCAAGATTCTTGCATCCAGGCTGGGTGCTAAGGCTCACAGGGAGACTTTCCTGATTAAGAACCCACCTGCCAATGCCGGGGACATGGGTTAGACTCCCCTTGAAGATCCCAGGTGTTGAGGGGCAGCTAAGCTGGGGCACCAGAACTAGAGTCCTCATGCCCCAATGAAATACCCTGCGTGCCACAGCAAAGGCCCGAAGCAGCCAAATGAATAAATATGTTAAAGACACTTAAAAAAAATAAAGCCCACAGGGACTGAGCGCCCAGGGGAGGAAGGCTGCCCTGGCAGGTGTGCTTATGAGGGGACGTGAATATGTGCTCAGTCCTGTCCGACTCTGTGTGACCCCAGTCGGTAGCCAACAATCCTCTGTCCGTGGGATTTTCCGGCAAGAATACTGGGGTGGGTTGTCATCTTCTCCTCCAGGCGGTCTTCCCAGCCCAGGAATCGAACCCGCATCTCTTGCATCTCCTGCATTGGCAGGCAAGTTCTTTACCACTGCGCCACCTGGGATGCCCCATATGGTCCCAGATCACAGGAGCATGCTGGTGTTTTGCTGCTACAGTCCAGGGGACTCCAGCACAACTGTGGTGAAGGGAGACCTCAGAATCTCTGAGGGTAGATTCCCACCAGGAGGCGCGTGGGTTTGGAGGTAGAATCTAGTTGAGTTTAAAAAAAAAAAAGGACTTAAATATTTCTTGTTCATACAGCTTGCAGGCTGAGATTCACACCTGCTACACACTTTTTAAACGTAGTCTGGAGGACTTCCCTGGTGGTCCAGTGGTTAAACTTGGAGCTCCCCTCACAGGGTGGCCGGGTTTGATCCCTGGTCAGGGGGACTAGATCTCACACGCTGCAAGTAAAGATCCTGCTGCCACAACAAAGCTTTAAGATCCCTTGTGCCCCATCCGAGACCCAGTGCCACCAAATAAAAATTTAATAAGTAAAAATTTAAAAAGTAGACTAGTCGTACCTCTGTATCCTGCTTTTCACTTGGCTTGTATTATGAACATGATTCAATAACATCATTGACACTCCCAAAACGTCCACAAAGTTCCTGTGGAGAGGGCCACACATCTCTGCGTGTTCTGCTTCACTTGCAAGGCACAAGTCCACATTCCTTTCACTCGTCTTAAGACCCCATGCCCCAGGGAATCTGTCAGGGGAAGCCCTCTCTTCTCTCCCCAGGAGCCCTTGGCCCTATTTTAATCTATTATACCTTCAGCCCCTCCACCCTGTGCCTCTCGCCCAGCAGGCGGGACCAGTTCCGGAGACTCACCTGGAGGCAGGGACACCTGTTCCTCCCCCGGGAGGAGGTAGCTGCTTCTCGGCTACCACAAGATGTCACCAGCAGCTTGGCAGGTGGATGCATTTTCTGTCCTCGGGGATGGCAGCGACCCAGGGTGTTTCTCAACCCTGAAATGGAGCAATTAGTTACTATTAACAGGTTTTATGTGAATTCAATGAAAAAAAAAAAAAAAAGGCTGATACCCACGTTCTCATTCTCCCCCTGCTGGAAACGTGGTGGAACTGCACTTCCCCACCCCCTCAGTGAGGTCTCTCAGTGAGATTTGGGAGTCAAAAGGTGGGTGAAAGTGACATGGGTCACTGTCAGGTGGCAGACCCTATGAGCCAATCCATAACTTGTCACATTTTCCTTCTTCTTGCTACCACTGCTGTCACCGTTCCACACGGTGGCAAGTCCATCAGCTCCGGTCCCTGCATAAGGCCCACGGAGGAGGCACGCAGCTGCCCCCAAGATGAGCGATTGGAATGAATTAAAAAAAAAAAAAAACTTTGTCAGTTGTAGTGAGGTGGATGAACCTAGAGGTGGTTATACAGAGTGAAGTAAGTCAGAAAGAGGAAAACAAATATTGTATATTAAAGCATATATATGGAATCTAGGATTGGAGAAGGAAATGGCAACCCACTCCAGGATTCTTGCCTGGAGAACCCCAGGGACGGGAGAGCCTGGTGGGCTGCCGTCTGTGGGGTTGCACAGAGTCGGACACGACTGAAGCGACTTAGCATCCATGCATGCATTGGAGAAGGAAACGGCAACTCACTCCAGTATTCTTGCCTGGAGAACCTCAGGGACGGGAGAGCCTGGTGGGCTGCCATCTGTGGGGTTGCACAGAGTTGGATACTACTGAAGCGACTTAGCAGCAGCAGTACCATGGAATCTAGGAAAATAGCACTGATGAACCCATTTACAGAGAAGAAATGGAGATACAGACAAACAGGATGGACTTGCGGACACAGTAGGGGAAGGAGAGGCTAGGAGAAACTGAGAAAGTAGTGTTGACACACACATATATATATACTCTCATGTGTAAAACAGATTAACTGGCGGGAAGCTGCTGTATAACACAGGGAGCACAGGTTGGCGCCCTGTGACCACCTGGAGGGGTGGAATGGTGGTGGGCGGGGAAGTGGCTTGAGAGAGAGAATATACATATATATATAAATGACTGATTCATGTTGATGTGCGGCAGAGACCAGGGTAAAGCAGTTATCCTCCAATTAAAAAAAAAAAAAACAGAAATGAAAACCCGCAAATCTTTGATGTTCTGAGCACTGAGATCTGGACGTTGTTTGTTACCACAGCATACCCTAACTGGTTAATTTTTTTTTAAAGGATGAACCTACTCAAGGTTACAGAGGCTTAATATTAAAACAGGAGGGGCAACGATGCAGACAAGCTCGTCCATTTTAGGGTTCTTACCCACTTCTCACTCCGTGACAGGGACATTGTACAGAATACTCTCTTTTCCACCCTTGGGTGAGTCCAGCTAATTATTTTTGAGGACAACTCTGCCAGGCCTCCTTGTTGCCTGTGAAGTGTGTGGCCCTGGTAGACTTCTGTTTTCCCATTCTGCCCTCGGGTGCCCAACCTGGGCACCACCCCCAAGGTCTTGGTGTTGTTGACCTACATCTTCTGAGCTTTCTCGTTGTGCTTCTTAGCAAAGCATGTATTCTCAGGAAATTGTGCCCACCCCCTTAAGAGATTCACATCTTTGTGACCAGGGTTACCTGATGCCACCTGTGCCATCTGGTTGGTACATGATGTGGGTCCTGGCCTCAGACGTGTCTGCACCACAAGCCCAAGATTCCTGAAGCAACTTGAACCAGAGGAGAAATTTCATTTATTTTTTAAATTAAGAGGAAAACAGTGAGTTTTCAAGTTGGACAAAATGTTTTAATGTATAATATTAAAGAGGTCACCTTTATACCAACTCAGTAACATTGGTAGGACTGATGTTGAAACTGAAACTCCAATACTTTGGCCACCTGATGCGAAGAGCTGACTCATTTGAAAAGACCCTGATGCTGGGAAAGATTGAGGGCAGGAGGAGAAGGGGACGACAGAGGATGAGATGGTTGGATGGCATCACCAACTCAATGGACATGAGTTTGAGTAAACTCCGGGAGTTGGTGATGGACAGGGAAGCCGGTGTGCTGCGGTTCATGGGGTCTCAAAGAGTCGGACACAACTGAACAACTGAACTGAACTGAACCTCCTTTTCTATAGTCATAGAGCCTCTGTGTTGAACTGGGTACCAGAATAATGGCTCCATTTCCCAGCCTTCCTTGCAGCTAAGTGTTGCCATGTAGCTAGCTCTAGGCTATTGTGATATGAGTAGAGGTTTATACTTTTATAAGGAAAAGCTTTCTGTATTTTCTGACCCTCTTTCCCCACTCTGCCAGCAGGATTTTGCAGACAAGGACCACACCCTGGGGACAGTGGAGGAAGGAGACTGGAGAGGCTGAGGTCCTGACACCTCTCTGGGTGAGGTTGCCCCGCCAGCTCTGGGCTGCTAAGGCCTGGACATTGACAGGACAATTGAGTAAAGGCTCATCTTATAAGCTTCCATAATTTGGTAGCTTCATAGCAGTCAAGCCTATTTTCTAATAAGAAAGGGGGAAGAGAGGTCTTCACTTTTTGTGTTTAAAGAATTTTGAACATGTTCCAAGGTCAATCGGAAGAAACTAGGAGAAGGAGAGATTGAAAGCAAAGAGTGATCCAGGATGATGGTTAAGTGCAAGGGTCCTGAGAAGGCAGGTGTGAAGACGGTGGGAGGGACACCACTCCACTCAGACAAGGGGAATGGCCGATGGGAGATCTGGGCGCAGGAGACTTGAGATCTGGGAACAGGAAGTTGAGGCAGTCCCTTCTTAAGGGCTTCTGTTTTCTCTAGAGAGAGAAGTAAGAAAATCAAACCAGGACAGATTATATAAGTGTTCAGGGTGGAAGAGTGGGTCGTGTTGTATTGTCTAAAAACATAAGAACTAAAACCCAGACATAGGCAATTTAACTCACTATCAAGTACCGTTCAAGGCCATCCCTGAATAGGACTAGAGAATAAAATGTTTTTCCTATGGTTTGAGCATTAAAAATAAGACTATAGAACAGGTTGGTAGCCTATCCAAAGGACCCAATTTATCCAAAAGTTTCAAGCCAAAATGTATTCATTTCTGCTGTCATCAAATGAAAATAGATCCTTCTGATAAAAATATCAGGATAGCTGAGACCCAAATAAAACACATAAGTGTGGCCACTTCAGCTGTGAGTCAGACATGGCCAGACACCACGCTAAGCTTCTCATGTGGCTTAGCTCTCAGTCCTGTGAAACAAGTATTTTTGTCCTCGTTTTATAGATGAGAAAACTGAAGCCAGGAATGATTAAATAACTGCCCTAAATCACATAGCTACCAAAAGAGGAGGCCAGAATTTGAACCAAGGGAGAGCCGACTCCAAAACTCTGCTCTTAACCACGGCCCGCTGCCTTTTCTTGACCCAGGAGAAGTGTGCCATGACCTGTCAGTCCCAGGGTTTTGCTGTCCTTCTAGAAAGTTATGGAAATAGAACTTCTCAAGGTCAGCCTGCTCAGAGTGGCCAGTTAAAAAAGTCAGATTAGACACACCCTCCGCTCCCTCCCCAGCCCAACAGTTGCGCTGCAGCGAAGGTCATCTAGATGGTCTGCAGCCCTGCCCTTTCTTTTTTATTTTTTAATATTTATTTATTCATTTGGTTCCACTGGGTCTTGGTTGAAGCATGCTCCATCTTCGTGGCATTATATGGGATCTTTCCCTTGTGGCCCACAGACTCTCTAGTTGTAGGGCCGCGGCTCATGGACTGAGATGCTCCATGGCATGTGGGATCTTAGTTCCCCAGCTGGGGAGCAAACCCACATGCCTTGCCTTGCAAAGTGGATTCTTAACCACTGGATCACCAGGGAAGTAGCCCCTGCACTTTCCTTATGCTAGTGGATGTCATACCTGTGACCAAATGAACATCAAGTCCCATCTGCCATCATGCCACTCTCTGGCTCCCCATTGATCCACAGGATAAAGTCCAGACTCCTTGGCCTGGCACTCAGTTATCCCCTGCCTTCTCCAATAACCTAGGCAGGCTACTGCAGTTAGGAACAAACTCAGCTGTGTGTGATAGGAAACCCCAACTAACCATGATGTAAACAAGACAGAAGTTTCTCCCAGTACCGACATGAAAGTCGACAGACTGGCAGTCCGGGGAGGATGTGGCAATTCCACACCCTCACACCCTCCACACCCCAGTTACAGGGCCACAGCTTCATCACGACCTCATTTCTCATGTGTGGCTCTTGTATTCATGGTTTCAGATGATGGATCAGCCATCACATACATCTTTCAGACATTAAGATGGAGGAAGGGAGGAAGAAGAATTGAAAGGGAACTTTTTCTATTTTAAGAGGTTTTGCCCAGAAGTTTATGCAAAACGTTTCTGCTTATATTTCATTGGCTACAGGAAAGCACATAGCTGAAAGAGAGACTGGGACAAGTAAGTGTTATTCTGGGAAGCCTTTAACTAAGGAACTGGGTAGGACGAATATAGGGATTGGCGGCAACAACCTCCGGAACTTCCAGAGCTGCCCCATCACAAGGCGTTTCCTTGGGAACCCTCTTCAGCTGTCTGGTTTGCTCCTACCTCCTGAATAGGAGTCATGCAAGGACTCCCCATTCTGGTTCCCTGGGAGAATCCCGGTCCCTATTTCTGTCCCTGTTTCTTTCCTGACCACCCTGACTTCTGATGACCTTCCTTTCTCCTTCTACAGAACCTACTGGGGAAGGAAGCAGAGCAGTTGGAAATGCCCAGACTCATCATGGCTCTTCTCTCACCCTCTGTGTGATCTTGGGCACTTTTTTTTTTTTTCAGTCTTCCATGAGTCTCAATGGTCTCTTTTTAATTTCAACAACCTGGAATAGGGAGCATAGTGAGGGGAGGTCTGAATTAGTTTTTAAGAAGTTACTGATTCCTTCTCTGTATAGTTAGAAGGAGAAAATCATGTTGGATCAAGCCTTTTTGTTGTGAAAGGAGCTGCTATTCGCATCTTTTAGTTAAAAAAAAATCATTATTATTATTTTTTGTAAATAATGCCATACTGCCCTGGGTATAAGATTTTTTTAAAAGCAGAACCATGGATTTCCCTGCTGGTGCAGTGGATAGGAATCTGCTTGCCAATGCAGGGGACACAGGTTGATCCCTGGTCCAGGAAGATCCCACATGCTTGGGACAAACCAAGCCTGTGTGTCACAACTACTGAGCCTGCATGCAACAAGAGAATCCACCGCAGTGAGAAGCCCTTGAACCACAAGGAGTAGCTGCCACTTGCTGCAACTAGAGAAAACCAATGCTCAGCACCAAAGACTCGGTGCAACCAAAACTAAATAAATAAATAAAGAATAACAGGACTTTTTGCTTGACTTAGCAAGGCAGCCCTTCAGTAAGACCCCCTATTAGGCAGAGTTCTGAAAAGGGAGAGACACATTTGCAGAATCATCTCAAAGTCTTAAGGGGAGGAAAGGAACTAAGAGACCTTTAGCCCAAGCACTGTGAAATTTAAACTTACAAAAGCCCATTGGGACATCATTGACTAAAATCTAACTGCAGGAAAGGACACCCAGGGCCACAAAGGGGATGTCTGCTGGAGGTTATGGGGATTCTTTTGGATTGCTCGGTGGCTCAGTGGTAAAGAATCTGCCTGCAATGCGGAAGACACAAGTTCAATGCCTGGGTTGGAAAGATCCCCTGAAGAAGAAAATGGCAAACCACTCTGGTATTCTTGACTGGAGAGTCCCATGGACAGAGGAGTCTAGTGGGTTGCAATTCATGGGGTTGCAAAGAGTCAGACATGACTGAAGCACACCCAGCACTTACATGGAATTCTGGGGTGGTGACCTCCAAACAAGTCCACGAAGGTGATCCAGAGGCAGCTGTCCTGGTGCAGTGTCAGGCTTTGGGAATACCTATATGTATTAATGAGAGCAGACTTGTAGCTCAGTTGGTAAAGGATCTGCCTGCAAGGCAGGAGCTGCTAAGTCACTTCAGTTGTGTCCGACTCTGTGCGACCCCATAGACGGCAGCCCACCAGGCTCCCCCGTCCCTGGGATTCTCCAGGCAAGAACACTGCAGTGGGTTGCCATTTCCTTCTCCAGCAATGCAGGAGACCTGAGTTCAATTCCTGGGTCAGGAAGATCCTCTGGAGAAGGAAATGGCAACCACTCTGGTATTCTTGCCTGGAGAATCCCATGGATGGAGGAGACTGGCAGACTACAGTCCATGGGGTGGCAAGAGTTGGGCACAACTTAGTGACTAGCGAGTAAACCCCCATGTGTATTAATAAAAGTATTGCCACCTTAAAACCTTTCATGTGGCACTACCTTGGGCTGGCATGGATCTGGACTGGCAAGGGCATCGCCTAAGTGAGGAGCCCGTGAGTACTGCTTGCTGGCCTGCATAAAATCAGTCTTCAACAGCGACACCATGTGGCGGCGACTGGAACAACAGGGCAGGTGAACTGGTTGGAGATGACGGACCTAGACGGTGTGTTGAAAAGCAGAGACATCACTCTTCCGACAAAGGTCCGTATAGTCAAGACTATGGTCTTTCCAGTGGTCACGTACGGTTGTGAAAGGTGGACTGTAAAGAAGGCAGAACGCCAAAGAATTGATGCCTTTGAACTGCGGTGCTGGAGAAGACTCCCGAGAGTCCCTTGGACAGCAAGGAGATCAAATTAGGCAATCATAAGGGAGACCAACCCTGAATATTCGTTGGAAGGACTGATGCTGAAGCTGAAGTTCCAGTATTTTGGTCATATGATTCGAACAGAAAATTCACTGGAAAAGTCCCTGATGCTGGGAAAGATTGAGGGCAGAAGGAAAAGAGGGTGTCAGAGGATGAGATGGCTGGACAGCATCACCGATGAACATGAACTTGGGCAAACCCTGGGAGATGATGAGGGACAGGTGGGCCTGGCGTGCTGCAGTCCATGGGGTCACAAAGAGTCAGACACGGCGGGGTGACTGAACAAAAACAACAACAACTGACCTCTTTGCACTAAAATTATAGGATTCTTGGAAAGTTTAAAGGGATGGGTCAATGGAAGGACGATTAGATTTTTCTGCTAATAAAGGTAGATGGGAGTAATTAACAGTAAAAATAAGAAATGTGACTGTATATGTACCCCCAACGAGACATAAATCATCCCTGTGTAGAATGTCACCTTGAATCGTCCCCAGGACAGACACAGAACTTGGAGAGAAGGGTTTCAGCTGGCTTCTCTCCTGGGCTGCCTGCCTTGCTGTGTGCTGTCTCCCAGAACTTCTCCAGCTCCAACTACAGCCTGGCTCCTGGACCTCCCTTTTATTATTATTTATTTTTATTTGTCTATTTTGGCTTGGCTGGGTCTCAGTTACAGCAAGTGAGATCTTCTAGGTGCAGCATGTGAGATCTAGTTCCCCCACCAGGGATCGCACCTGGGCTCCCTGCATAGGGCATAAGGAGTCTTAGCCACTGGACCACCAGAGAAGCCTGTTCCTGGACCTTCTGATCCCAGCAGTGACTGGGCAGGGAGCAGAGGATGGCTCCAGACACTGGCACTAAGTCTCCAACTGATGGAATCCTTCTCAGGGTAATGAAATTGCAGTTAATGCAACTTGCTGACTGATTCCTCTAATACTGTATGGTCCGTTTGTGGCTTCTTCTTATATCCCTGGCAGGAAAGGCCATTTCTCTGTAATCAGATTGTAGAGCCATGGGGCCTCTTCTGAAACAGGAGGCAAGTTCTTTTTACAGTGTTCATTTTATTTGTTGTATATTTTAGGCAGATTACGCACTTAGGGTTGGGATTTTTTAAAATATTTATTCCTTGAGTCAACGGAACATTTTAATAAAGCTAAGTTCTTTGCATAAAGCTTCTCCAAGCCCTGACTCATTAATTCCTAAAAAGCAGTTTGTGGCCCCTGATTACTGACAGCCCCTCTTTCTACAGGAGAATACCAGGGAGAGTGCCAGCAACACCACAGGGGCCCCAAATGGTGACCCTTGCACTGAACTGGTTCACAGATGTGTTTTGTTGAGGACATATAGTGATAGCTCAGTTGGTAAAGAATCTGCCTGCGATGCAGGAGACCTGGGTTCGATCCCTGGGTTGGGAAGATCCCCTGCAGAAGGGAAAGGCTACCCACTCCAGTATTCTGGCCTGGAGAATTCCACAAATAGTCAGACATGACTGAGTGATTTTCACTTTCATTTCACACGAAAATCAGATTTCATACTCCTTTTGATCAAGTGGGCTTGACTTCTCAGAAGGCAATAAAGAGCAGCTATCCTTCTAGGGGGTGCAGTGGGTATCCCGTTCTGCCAAAGCTGCCGACACCCCTATTGTTTTATCCTTGCCCAGGTACATGGACCTGCCTGGCTGCCGTGGTGGTTTGCATTTGCTCTCCCTTGAGTGGCATCAGCTGTACACAAGCTTCTCTTAAGCCTGGAAGACAAGAGGCATGTGCATCTCACTTTCTGCTCTATCGATAGCACCGAGCGTGTATGTGCTCAGTCACTCAGTCATGTCCGATTCTTTGCAACCCCATGGACTGGTAGCCCACTGGGCTCCTCTGTCCATGGAATTTTTCAGGCAAGAATACTGGAGTGGGTTGCCATTTCCTACTCCAGGGGATCTTCCTCACCCAGGGATCAAACCTGCATCTCTTGTGTCTCCTGCATTGGCAGGCAGAGTCTTTACCACTGTGCCACCTGGGGAGCCCCAGCGCCAAGTATGGGTTCCCAATAAATGTTGAATAAAAAATAAAGGGGTAAATGGGCAGGTATTCCTTGTGTGCCTGGGGTGTGCCAGTTATGGAGCTAGGTACCAAAGGGCCACAAAGGTATTATAAACCATAAAGGAGTTTATAGCATAAAGCAATAAAAGGATTGTGTAGGATGTGTGTGTGTCCAATATTTTAAACAAACACAGTGCTGCTGCTGCTGCTGCTAAGTCACTTCAGTCATGTCCGACTCTGTGTGACCCCATAGATGGCAGCATCAAAAGGACAATTTTGCCAGCCCCAATGAAAACTCCAGCAAGGCTCTAGTGGTGTTACAGCCTCAGCCCCTTTAAGGCACAACCATAGTCACCCGTGGGTAGAATGTTCATCCTATGAGATTATATTCTGAACTGGATTTGGCCTTGCATGTCCTTCCATCCCCTGATGACCTGGGAAGGGAAGTGGGGTGGCTTTTTTCCTTCCCCCATCTCCTCTCTTACCAGCAGGCCGACAGGGTCCCTGCCACTGGCAGAAAGGACAGAGTGGGCAGAATCCAAGATGGTGCCCTTGGCTCCGGACACCAGGGTCCTCTGAATGACAGGTGGGGCAGGGTAACTCTTGAGCGCATGTGTACTCTGGGAATTCCTCAAGATCCCCCAAACCAGGGGCTTCCCTGTTCCAGTATCCTTGCCTGAAAAATCCCATGGATAGAAGAGCCTGGCGGGCTACAGTCCATGGGGTCGCAAAAAGTCAAACACAACTGAGCGACCGAGTACAGCACAGCAGCATAAACTGGCAACCCCCTACCCTGGCGCCACTCTCATCTTCTGAGATGGTCCACACTCTGTCTGTAGAGTGTGTTTCTATCTAAACAAATCCACTTCTTACCCATCGCTTTGTCTCTCACTGAATTCTTTCTGCAATGAGACATCAAGAACCTGAGCTTCATTAAGTCCTGAGACCAGCTAGGTAATCTCAGTTAAAAGACCATGCGTTCAATCCCTATCGGGGTTTTGGCTGGGTTCAAGTCCCAGCACATGGGTTCAGGTCTCAATATTAGTTACAGGGTTTCACTATCAACCATTTTATAGCCCCAAGGTAACTAGGGAGAGCTCAAAGGTCTTGAAACCTAAATTCTGCATTTAAAAATCTCTCTAACTCACTTTAGGATCTGATATATCTTTAAAAAAATTTTAAAACCAAAGCAGGAAAAGTCCCATGTAACATACAGTTCTAATAAATAACAGATGCCCTTAGAAGGCTACAGATGAACACTCCTATGAGAGCTTAAAGAAGCAGAAGATTCCTTCCACATAGGGAAAGAATCAAGAAAGACTGCCTGGAGGAAGTAGATGTTGAACAGGGCCTAGGAAGAGTGGAGGTTGGAGGGGAAGGTTGTCCAGGTGAAGAAACTGGCATAGAGAAAGCCCACAGGCAGGAATTGTGCCGGATCAACAGTGTCTTAAGGGACGTTTCCATCGCCAGGAACAGATCCTCGAATTACTAGATAAAAATGGGTTAAGTGTCAAATGTTCCTATGAACACCTCAGAACAGTGGTTCTCAGAGTGCGGCCCTGGGACCAGTAGCACCAGCGTCCCCAGAGAATTTGTTAGAAACGCCAAATCTCAGACCCTCCTCAGAGCACGTGAGTCAGAAAGGAAACTCAGGGGTCAGTTAGCGTTCTTTGTTTTAACGCACTTCCCAGGTGATTCTCCTCCACAGGGAAATCTGAGAACTTTTGCCATGGAAAATTTCTGGAAGGATATGCCAAGAACTAATAAGAGGGATTATGTCCTATGAAAAACAATGGGTGCTAGAGACCAAAGGTAGGGGATGAGAGAGGTTTCTAATTGTGTCCCTTGTGCTTCTGTGGGGTTCCCGGGTGGTGCAGTTGGTAAAGAACCTGCCTGCCAGTGCAGGAGATGCAAGAGATGAGGGTGTGATCCCTGGGCCAGGTAGGTCCCCTGGAACAGGAAATGGCAATCCACTCCAGTATTTTTGCCTGGAAAATCCCATGGACAGAGGAGCCTGGCAGGGGCTACAGTCCATGGGGTCGAAGAGAGTGGAACATGACTGAGCATCACCGGCTGGCTGTGCGTCTATTACCTAGTTACAGAATCAAATAGTCATGAGACTCCCTGCTTTTCTGGGCTTCCCGGATAGCACAGTTGGTAAGGCATCCACCTGCAATGCAGGAGACCCTGGTTTGATTCCCGGGTCAGGAAGATCCACTGGAGAAGGGATAGGCTACCCACTTCAGTATTCTTGGGCTTCTCTTGGGGCTCAGCTGGTGAAGGGTCTGCCTGTAGTGTGAGAGACCTGGGCTCCATCCCTGGGTTGGGAAGATCCCCTGGAGAGGGGAAAGGCTACCCACTCCAGTATTCTGGCCTGGAGAATTCCACGGACTGTATAGTCCATGGGGTCACATAGTAGGACACGACTGAGCCACTTTCACTTCACTTTCTGCCTCCCCACCCCATGTGTGTCCCTCCTCCCCCACAGCTGCCCCAGCGCCTCCCTCTTCACACTGCCTTCTTCCCCCAGGCAGGATGGCTTTCTATTCTCCTTTCCCATTCACTTGTCTTTGGTCTTTATTACTATATCTTCTAAGCCTCCTAAGGAGAGCTGAGGGAAGGAGTCGAGAAACTGAGCTAACATTTATTGAACTCTCACTGGGGAGTTGGAAGGGCAGGAAGTCAGTGCATCCAACCATGCTAATCATCTCAGCTGGGTCCGCTTCTACTGAAGGAAGTAAGAGAACGCCGGTCTCATCCTCTTTCCAGCAGTCAAATCGGCACTGTGTTCTGACTTTTGTGCTGTTGTCTCTGTTCCGCTCTCATCTTGACTCAGTCCTCAGAAGGGTGGACTCTTAGGGTTAACTCCGGCCATGCAGAAACCACAGAGAGACCATGGAGAGGGTTGTCTAACATCTGGAAGATGTCTTGCAGCTGAAACATGTTGACCAAGAAATGCAGAAGGCTGTGAATTGGAAGAGGGTTTCTTGGGGATCTTAGGAATGGTAACTAAGGCGACATTGGTTCAAGAAAACCAAGAGTGTTCCAGGGAAGAGAAAGAGTCAGGAGCTTATAAAGGTAAAAGCCACAAGGTTGTTAAGTTATCTGTCAAGAACTAGGATTGATCGTGAGACAAGAAAGGAAATATTTGTCCTTAAGGGATCGGCTGTCACGGGTTATTTTAGGCTAAGGGTCGGATAAGTATCTTGAGTTTCTGGAACATAGGGCAGATATTCTGGATGCCTGAGCTAAGATAGTAAGAGGTCAGAGTCCAGATTTCCTCCAGGCCAAGGCGTGTGTAGGTCACACTTCCTCCACTACCTCCCAGCTCCATTTTAAAAGACGCTGTTAGCAATGCTGACTCCATGTTGACTTTCATTTCACAAAAAGGAGCAAGAAGAACCTTCTAGTAGGTCACCCACACCTCAAGGACAGACATATGGAAATGAACAATGTTGCAAGAATATGTATCCAGGGAAGTAGGGCAAAGGACACAGTTCCCAAACCTTCCAGGGAGTGGCCTTGGCTTGTGTCCTGGGGCTGAGTTTACAGGCACCACCTCTACTCCAGGAGCTAGAATCTTTCATGCGGTGATAAGCTATAGTAAGTTAACTTTTTAAAAAAGTCCTGATTTATGGTGTTTGCCAATTCCCACTGTGTAAACACCAAAGCGTGAAAGTATTACTTGCTCAGTCGTGTCCAACTCTTTGTGACCGCATGGACTATAGGCTCCTCTGTCCATGGAATTCTCCAGGAAAGAATATTGGAGTGGATTTCTATTCCCTTCTCCAGGGCATCTTCTGGACCCAGGATCGAACTCGGGTCTCCTGGATTGCAGGCAGACTATTTACCATCTGAGCCAACAAAAGTCAGCCAATTTCAAGCTGCCAATGTGAAATTACAGAACCCAGCACTGGGAAGAGATCCACACAACAGAGTGGGCAGAGTTCGTGGGCTTCACAGAGGAGTGGCTGAACCACGTGCACCCCTGGTGCCCAGAATCAGGGCAGAAATGACCTGAAAGGTGCCCGGTGAGTGTTCCCTAGGAGGAAGCCAACAGCTCTGCATCACCTTCCAGTGTGGCAAACAGCACACAGCAAGACTCTTCCTCAAGAGTCTTCGACTAACATTTTTTAAATGTTGTATTCATTGGGCCAGCTAATGTTATTGATTTTTTTTCCTGAGATCTATAAAAGAAATTAGCATTAATTATGTTTTTTCCCTCCTCCAGGATTAGTCATTCAGTGAAGGATCAGAAGAGGGGTCAGTCATTGAATGCCAGGCAAACATTACATGTGTCTTAATACAAGTTAAATAGGTACCTTGTTATTAAGAACACTCTTAACCATCAATATTGATCACAGGACTGCTCACTGCCAAGCTTTGTGGTAAATGTTGCACTCGCGGTGTCCCATCAGGTTTTCTCAACAGCTTCTTACCATGGGAAGTAGGTATCTGTATTTCATCAGCAATTGTAACCTGTGTCATAATTTTATGCTTGCCTAAAACAGAAGAAAAAAAAAAAGCACCAATTAGTTGACACAAAGGTTTCTTCAGTTCAGTTCAGTCACTCAGTCATGTCTGACTCTTTGCGACCCATGGACTGCAGCATGCCAGGCTTCCCTTTCCATCACCAACTCCAGAGTTTACTCATACTCATGTCCATTGAATCGGTGATGCCATCCAACCATCTCATTCTCTGTCGTGCCCTTCTCCTCCTGCCTTCAATCTTTTCCGGTATCAGAGTCTTTTCAAATGAGTCACTTCTTACCATTAGGTGGCCAAAGAATTGGAGTTTCAGCTTCAGCATCAGCCCTTCCAACGAATATTCAGGACTGATTTCCTTTAGGATCTCCTTACAGTTCAAGGGACTCTCAAGAGTCTTCTCCAACACCACAGTTCAAAAGCATCAATTCTTTGGCGCTCAGCCTTCCTTATAGTCCATTTTGGACTTGCTGAAAGAGCTCTTTCAGGTTTACTTGCCCTACGTCATTCCAGTGCATAGATAAAAAGCAAAATACAAGTGAAATAAATTGGTTACAGTATGCTCAAACTTCCTCACATTTGAGGTCCACTCTTCTCATTATCCTTTGACTCAGAATCATGGTAGCCCTCCCCCCACACTGTTGTCCTGGGTACCAAGAGCCTGGGGATGTAGCATCACTAAAACGAGGCTCCACTATTGTCTCTGGGGTTTTCTCCCTGGCAGCTGACATCTGGTCAGCAAGATTTTGTTTTTAATATTTATTTATTTGACTGCACCATGTCTTAATTGCGGCATGTGGGATCTAGTTCCCAGACCAGGGATTGAACCTGGGTCCACTGCATTGGGACTGTGGAATCTTAGCCACTAGACTACCAAAAATGTCCCTCGGTCAGCAAGTTTTGATGTCCAGGCAGTGAAAACTATGTCCTGGCTGCAGCCTGCCTGATATACAGGTTAAGACATGTCCTGATTTCAGAGATGGTAAGATATGAAAGACGTGTTTCTTGGAGTCCTCAAAAAGGACCAATTCCACTTAAATGAGTCCCACCTTAGAGGTAAGGTGCAGGAAAGTTTAGTAACTAGCCCACAGTCACTCTAGGTAAGACATGGCAGAACTGGGATTGGCACTCCATCAGCTGGCTCCTACTCGCCACCACAGTGTCCTGGGTTGTGAGTGTCTCCAGGCCAGCTCTGGATGGAGGGAACAGGAAAACAGGACCACAGACCATCTCCTGTCAGCCTAACGCAGGGAGAATCTATGTGGTTCACCACAAAGAGCAAAGGCACAGGATGGCTATCTTCATGGTTAAAGGATAGATGACCGAGAAAGAAATACCTCTTCTCACCTTAAGGAGAGCAGTGGGGGTAAAAAGCTGATAGGGAGTTCCTTGATGGTTCAGTGCTTAAGAATCACACAGGTTCGATCTCTGGTCCATGAGGACCCTGCATGCCTCAGAGCAACTAAACCCGTGGGCCACAGCTACTGAGCCCAAACTCCAGAGCCCATGCTCCACAACAGGAGAAGCCATTGCAGTGAGAAGCCCGCACACTGCAACAAGAGAGTAGCCCTCACTCGCTGCAACTAGAGGAAGCCTGTGTGCAGCAATATAGTAAAAAATAAACTAATTAAAAAAAAAAACTAAGGGATAGTAAAAAGTGTTGGTGAGGATATGGAAAAATTAGAGACCTCATGCATTGATTTTAGGACTATAAAATGGTTGCCATTGTTGTAGAAGATAGCCTGGCAGCTCTGCAAAAGGCTAAACGCAGATTTACCGTGTGCATGCATGCTAAGCTGCTTCTATCACGCCTGACGCTTTGTGACAGAGGACCAGGCTCCTCTGTCCATGGGGATTCTCCAGGCAAGAATACTGGAGTGGGTTCCATGCCCTTCTGCAGGGGATCTTCCTGACCCAAGGATTGAACCCATAACTCTCATGTCTCCTGCACTGGCAGGTGGGTTCTTTACTACTAATGCCACCTGGGAAACCCTGTACAACATTCTGAATATACTAAAAGCCACTCGATTGTACACTGTTAAGTTGTAATTTTATGTTATGAGAATTATATCACAATGACAATCATTTTAATAAAAGAACTGATTTACTTCTCCACCTACGCTCCTGTGAGATAGTAAAAATGTAACTGGTTGCTCTCAAATGGAAAACACTGATGTGGACAAGGCCCCTCTGGCAGGGGCGGTACGAAGGCTGAGCTTTTAAAATTCACACTCTGTGATCTCCCAGGACCTTATGCAAGTGGTGTCTGTTTCCATTTTCTTACCTCCAGTCACTTGCTGTATTTTGATAATGCTCTAAATTACAGGACCCAGAACTGGTCTTTAATTACAGAGTGCTTTAATAGGGCTTGCTGGCAAATACCATGGAATTAAGGGAGCCACTAATGAAATACAGCATCGTTTTATCTGTTCTCCAGTGGCAGCTTTTAAAACGCAATTAGTACCATGCAAGATATTTATTTAGAATTTTATCTCATTTATTCGTTCCATCTCCAAAGGAGTATTGTGCTTGCAGCTGCTTTTTACTCCTTCACACAGAGTATTTTCTCAACTTTTCAATCCACTCTTTTCTTCCCTCTTAGACTCGGAAGCCAGCATGTCAGTGGCCTGACTTATTAGGTGAAGCCAACATCTTAAAGATTTTCACCCATTCTGTCCCCTGCTCTACCCTGGCACAGAGGGAGGGAGGAATGGACACAGGGATTAAACTAAAACACTTGCTGGGTGCCTCCCATCAGCTCCAGGAGAGCAGCACCGCTCCTGCAAGAGGGGACGAGGCATGCCTGGCCTGGCGCTCCTCCAGGCGCACTTCCTGTGCCGACACGCACCACTTCCCCACCTCTCCATCATGCTTCAGATGCCCATCACTGTGTCAGATCCTCACCTTCCCACCCTAATCACTCAGCCTGCATTCCCACCCCAGACAGAATCCATTCCTTCTAGATCCTAGAGTCCAGGGGCCACAACCTCCAGCATCTAATGCCTGATAGTCTGAGATGGACATGAGGTACCAATAACAGAAATAAAGCACACAATAAATGTAACGCACTTCAGTTCAGTGCAGTCGCTCAGTTGTGTCTGATACTTTGCAACCCCATGGACTGCAGCACATCAGGCTTCCCTGTCCATCACCAACTCCCGGAGGAGCTTACTCAAACCATGTCTATTGAATCAGTGATGCCATCCAACCATTTCATCCTCTGTCGTCCCCTTCTCCTCCTGCCCTCAATCTTTCCCAGCATCAGGGTCTTTTCCAACAAGTCAGTTCTTCCCATCAGGTGGCCAAAGTATTGGAGTTTTAGCTTCAACATCAGTCCTTCCAACGAATATTCAGGACTGATTTCCTTTAGGATAGACTGGTTGGATCTCCTTGCAGTCCAAGGGACTCTCAAGAGTCTTCTCCAACACCACAATTCAAAAGCATCAATTCTTTGGTTCTCAGCTGATGTCAGAGATAGCCAACTCTCACATCCATACATGAGTACTGGAAAAACCATAGCTTTGATTACACAGAACTTTGTTGGCAAAGTAATTTCTCTGCTTTTTAATATGCTGTCTAGTTTGCTCATAGCTTTTCTTCCAAGGAGCAAGCATCTTTTCATTTCATGGCTGCAGTCATCATCTGCAATGATTTTGGAGCCCAAGAAAATAGTCTATCACTGTTTCCATTGTTTCCCATCTATTTGCCATGAAGTGATGGGACCAGATGCCATGATCTTAGTTTTCTGAATGTTGAGTTTTAAGCCAACTTTTTCACTCTTCTCTTTCGCTTTCATCAGGCGGCTCTTTAGTTCTTCTTCACTTTCTGCCATAAGGGTGGTGTCATCTGCATATCTGAGGCTATTGATATTTCTCCCAGCGATCTTGATTCCAGCTTGTGCTTCATCCAGCCCAGCATTTCTCATGATGTACTCTGCACATAAGTTAAGTAAGCAGGGTGACAATACACAGCTTTAATGTACTCTTTTCCTGATTTGGAACCAGTCTGTTGTTCCATGTCCATTTCTAACTGTTGCTTCCTGACCTGCATACAGCACTTGAATCATCCTGAAACCATTCCCCACTTCCACCTCCGGGCCGTGGAAAAATGTTCTTCCACGAAATCGGTCCCTGGTGCCAAAAAAACTTGAGGACCACTGCTATGGTCCATATCCAGTAACTCTGGCTTTGGCTTCCTAAAGACAGTCAGCAATATCTTCCCCTCCACGGTGGGTCCCTCGAGGGCAGGGAGATGATTTCATCTTTGTATGCCTGGCGCCACGTGACACCGCATGCTGCATGGAGGAAATACACAACAAGCATTTGCTCCATGGAATCATTTCAGGGATTTCCTGAGCATGGGAGCTCTCAATCAACTAGTTCTCGTTAAGCATCTCATCCTCCTGAGGATCCTCGGTTGATCTGGTGATGGCCTGTGGCTAGGCTGCTTTGGAACAAGAAGGGATTGACCAGTTTCACATGTGCCTGCAGTGCCTGGTGCAGTGGATATCACAGAAGCTAGGTCAACATGGTCTGCCTACAAGGAATTCATAATCCAGTCATGGGAGACAAGCAGCCATGCCTTGAGGATGACAACAGAGGAAAGCTGGCTGTTTAGAACCCACCTGCCTTGGAGGGTGAGCAGATGACTGTGCACGATGGGGGCCCTTCGTTCCTCTGAACTCCAGAGCCAGATGTGCGAGTTTGAGGGAAGGAGATGGGAAACCTCCATTTTTTCCACCATAAAGGAAGAGAAATTGGAGCTCTCCAAGAAACCCATGAGGGGGGAATCAAGTAGATTTGGGAGGAGGAAAAGGAGAGCAATGAGACAAAGTAACAGAAGCCTGGAGCACGAACCCGCTTCACCAGGACCATCTACCTGAGGGGCTGTAGAAACCAGCGAAGGAATGAGGTTCACACCAGCCATGACTTGACAAACAGCAAAACTGCTCCTAGAAGTGGAAGCCCATGGGGCAGAAGTGTTCAGGAGCAACGAAGACCCCTTCCTTGCTTCCGTCAATCAGTAGAAATGGAGCAGGGGTTGGGATAGTCAATGGCATTGGAATCCGTGTGTGTGTGTGTGTGTGTGTGTGTGGAGGTGGGGGGCAGTCAACGTGATTTCATATAGAAAACTTACTTCTTCCAAACTTACCTAACTTCTTTAAAATCTCCCAGATCTGTTCCCCTGTCTCCTCAAACCTCTCAGAACTAGTCCAGGAGCACTCTTTACCTGTAACCACCCCAGCTGCCCACAAACCCATTTCCACTCCACAGCCAGAGTTCAAGGTGATCAGTGATACAGACATGGCCTTATCACCCTCTCCCTGGACTCTCCCTGCTTATACCTTGTAATGACTTTCCGCTATTCTTGAGGTAAAGAAACAGGATGTTTTTGGTCCTGAGGGTCAGAAAACCCCACCAAAATAAGCTTGAAATACAAGGCAATTTATTAGCTTCCTAACAGGTAGCTGGAAGCTTCAGGCATTGCATGATCAAGACTCTGGTACCATACTCTGTTAGTCTTAGCTCTGCCTTCTCCCTAGGTGTCAGCTTTATCCATATCCAGCTTCCTTTCAATAAGCACCCTCAGAAAAAAAAAACACAAAAAAACAACAAAAAAAGAATATCTTGCCCAGCCATGAAATAAAATTCCTTCTCTTCAGCCAAGTGAGCCAACTGAGGCCATGTGCCCATTCCCAACCAAAAAAATTTCTAATGGTATGCCTATCCTGCTCCTGGTGGGAAACGGGTCCTTTAGTACAAAAACACATTGAAGCAATGCTAAAAGACAAAATGGATATTAAAGCTAAGAAGTTTTACTTCAATGATGCTCACCTATAAAAATATGAATCAACCTTAAAGTTCTCCACCATCCTTGGGGTAGTGAGCAGTAAGGGCAAAGGGCTGGAACCTGGAAGACAGAGGACAACAGGGGACCAGGGACTGCTGGCCTCATAAGAGATGGATTCTAAATGGAAGGGATAGAAAAGATACTAAAATACTGCTGTAGCATCTTTTGCATCCTGGGTGGGATCCCAACCAGCTTATTTTTTTCTTTCTGAAAATAAACTTAGTCAACAAAAGAATTGAGATTAGGGACTCAAACCAGCTATCTGTACATACAGTGAAATTCAAAGCAACATGATTCACAGTAGCCAAGAGGTGGAAACAAACCAAGTCCATTGATGGATGAATGGATACACAAAATGTATATATACACACGATAGAATATTAGTCAGCCTTTAAAGAAATGCAATTCTGATATACGGATGCACTTTAAAGATACGCTAAGTGAAACAAGCCAAACACAAAAGAACAAATACTATGCGATTCCATTTATATAAGACTCCTAGAATAGCCAAATTCACAGAGACAGAAAGCAGAACAGTGGTTGCCCGGGGCTGGGGGCAGGGGGGATGCGTACAGAAGGAAGTATTGTGTATGGAGTTTCAGAATGTAGGAGGATGAAAATATGGTGGTAGTTGTACAAAGTGAATATATTTAATGCTGCTGAGGTGTAAGTTACAAATTGGTTAAAATGGTCAATTTTATGTTGTATATATTTAACCACACACACACACAGACTTAGTTCACCTTTCCAGGCACTGGAAACACAACACAGGGGTGACAGGAGATTCTCAAAGAACAATTTGCTGGATTGTTCTATCCGGATAAAACACATGTTTAGCGATACACTTTCATTTTGGTCCCATGATGATGACTATGATGACAAAGATGACGATGGGACTGGGGCCTCCCACGGAGGAAGCCCTGAGGCAGCCCCATGAATGCGGGCTCCTGCCACGCCTGCACAACTAATTTCCAGGGCCCCCAGTCCCTCTAGACCAGTGCAGACTCTTTGTGAGACGGGCATGTTTCCCACTTCTGTTTTCTGCAGGGAGGAGGGCGCAGGGTGGCGGGAGGGAGCAGAGGTGGTGAGGGCAATCTCCTTCTGTCAGGCAGGAAAACAGCACGGGGAAACAGAGCTACCCTACTCTTTGAATGGAAAATGTCTCTTTCAGACCTTTAGAGTCCCCTCCCACCGTATTACAGGGAGGGATGACGGAACAGCTGCCACCAGTTGGGTCTGACTCATTCATTTATCATCTCTCCATAACCCCCTCCCTCCAAATCTACCCACCCCGAAAATGCCTGAGCACAGTTGACTATTTTAAGAACTGAATTCCCTGTCGGCATGGCAACTTCAGCTGTACCTCTTGTTACTGCTGCCTGGATGGAAGAAAAGCCACCTTTCACCAGGGTTCCACAGCCAACAGGAGAAGAGATGGTTCACAGATCAGACACGGCCAGAGGGTGGACATCCAGTTTCTGTCACATACTCTTCTTGATGTGTTTGCTTGTTTTACAGCGCTTTAAGATTGTAAAAACTGTTCTTAGCTGACTGGCCATACAAAAACAGGCCCTGGGCTAGAACTGGCCCAACGACCATAGTCTATCCAACCTTTGTCTAGGACAAGAACAGCAGGTGCTCTCACTGGCTGGGTTTCTCTTTGTGGAAGTTTGAAAGGTTGTGAAGGATCAGGAGGCTGATGGGTAGGCATTGTGGAAGGACATTGTAATTAATTGATTTTTTAAAATTTCCTCCAACTGTCTATATTTTCTTATCATACTTTAAAGGTTTTGTTTATAGTCTTCTTATGCTTTAATGCTAAAATCTTAGGCTATGCCATCTTCACCACACCCTTAACAAGGATTGAGGCTTACAACCTGATTTCCTTTTGTAGAGAATGTTATTTATTTCATAACCTCTTGTCATTCTTCACAAAGACCAGATTTTCTTCAAACCTATTGAAGAATATTTTGAAATTTTCTTTTTTGTTTGAAAATTTTTCAGGAAAATAGTTTTTAGAATTTTAATTTAAAATGAATGAGTACACAAATAAGAATAATAATAGTAAAAAAAAACTCCCGTGTACCTGAAGGGCATTTCTGTGTAAATTAAACAACTTTCACTTTCTTAAAACATAGATTGAAAGGGGGAAATCACACCTTTGCAAACAGTATCTGTATGGAATCCAGTTTTAGGTCATAGCTAAAAGTGAATGTTGCACGGAAGGGTGGGGAAAATATCTGTAGAAAAGAAAAAGGGATCATTTTTTGATGGTTACCATGGAAACCACTAGGTTAAGACAGTTGAGTTTGCTAATGGGGCAGTAGGTTCTTGCTAATGGGCTCCGGGTCAGAACTGTAGGAGAGCCCTTAGGCTGGTCCCCAAGGATACACTGCTGTCTCTGAAACTCTCTCCCAGCCCCCAGCACTGTTTAGTTTAGAATATTCTCATTCTGAATTTCTAGGGTTGGATGAAAAGAAAAATGGTCTTCCCTGGTGACTCAGATAGTTAAGAATCCACCTGCAACGCAGGAGACCCCGGTTAGATCCCTGGGTTGGGGAGATCCCCTGGAGGAGGGTACAGCCATCCACTCCAGTATTCTTGCCTGGAGAATCCCCTGGACAGAGGAGCGTAGGGGGCTATAGTCCAAGGGGTCAAAAAGAGTTGGATACAACTGAGTGACTAACCTTTGGTGCTTCCTTCCTTGATTTTAGAGCTTTGTTTTGTTTTGAGCAAACCAGGGTCAAAGGGCTCACTTGCATACCCACTTTGAGGTGTTCCAGGATTTTACAGCAGACCACTCGAGTCGTTTTCAATAGCAGAGCCCCTGTGTTCCTAGAAAAAAGTCCTAGAAGGTGGAGGTCTTGGGGGTTTTGATGCTCACTGTAGAATGTAGAAAATACAACCATGAGCTCTGGAGGAGCAAGGAATCCAGCCTAAGCCAACGAGATTCAGAGGATCCAGACTCATTTTCCCCCTCCTGAAAGAATTTGACCCCAGTGTAGAATAGTCTTCAATTGTCAATATCCAGAGCTGCTTTAGACATCGGGTAATTTGCCCTTAGGCATATCAATAAGTGGAACTTTGGCATCGGACTCTTTGGACTCGGATCCAATCTGCACCACACATTATTTCTACCATGAGATATTCTGTTGTCCACTAATGGCATTGTGGGGGGAATCCGTAAGATGCCTAGCACCCATAAACGGCTAGCACAGAGGCAGAAGCGGCCTGGAATTAGTCACCGAGGAGGTGAACGTGCGCAGAGTGACAGACAAGGGGCTGCGGAGGACCCAGGCAGAACCTCGATGATGGGGACCCCACAGGGCTATCCCCAAACTCGAGGTCTTACCCAAAGTGGGCTCCTGCAGCTCCAGAGGGAAAAGGCTGAGCAGACGAGGCACGGCCACCAGGGGGCGCGCCGGTCCTGGGATCTGGGGATCGAATCTGGGGCTGGGAGCGCAAAGCCGCCGGGTGCAGAGTTGGCGCAGTACCTACCTGCTTTTCCCCCAGGAAGTTACTGGTGAACAGCAGTAGCAGGTATCTCCTGGGCAGCTGCTTATCCGTCTGTATCTCCCACAAAATCAGAAGTCCCGTGAAGGTAGTGACTGTGTTTTCATTCCCTTATTCCCTCAACTACACGTGAGTTCCCTCGTCCCACCCTGGAAGGGGGCACGAGGCGTGGGGGTGTTCAGGCTGAGGGGAGCTTTGAGGCCCCTGGATGAGATGTCAGATCTTCACCGCGGTGGAACCCAACCGCAGGCGGAGCTTGTAACTTGAAAACTTTGGGGTAGACAATCTATGATTTGGGCAAGAAATAAGACTGGGTCTCAAACTTCTTAATCTCAGGACCCCTTTATGCTCTTAACATTACTGAGAACCTCAAAGAGTGTTCTGAATATCATATTAGAAATTAAACTAAAATTTTTAAAGTATTTACTTTAAATTGCAATAATAAATCCACTACCTTAACATATATTTTTAAGAAACACCTGTATTTTCACACACAAAAAAGTGAGAAGTATGGCACCATTTTACATTCCTGCAATTTTTTAAAATGTTTAGCTTAATAAAAGACAGATGGTGTCTCTTATCTGCTTCTGGACTCACTAGCAGACTGAGTTTTCCCAAAGCACATAGCTTCACACGTTCATGAGAAAATGAGAGTGTAAAGGGCAAATAACATCTTACTGTGAAAAGTTTTCATTTTGCAGACCTCCCATTTTGATATTAAGTATAAATTAACTACAGTGCAATTTTTGGATAAGAATTGGGAGGCTTTTTGTAAAAGAAACATTGTCTTAGGTGCAGGCTGATGGCTAACGCCAGGTTGCCTTAAAGTTCACCCACTGGAAAGATGTGGCCTGTGGTACCAGAAAGCAGAGTCTTAGTCGGTGTAGACACTAGTGTGTCGTGTGAGAGTCAGAACTCTGTTGCAGCTGGCTGTTCACTGTCTGCTGTTCTCAATTGTAGGGGGCAGAAGGTGGCCAGACCCCCTCTGTGAGGTCAAAAGCATATGAGAAAATTGATCGTTTTCCTTATTCAGATACTCTGCTAACTCTGAACCATTTAGGGGTTCTTATCAATCCAAAAATATTTCAAATATTTTCGGTCCCACTCACCTCACACTTGTTAGAATCTCTATAGTCAAAAAGATAAGAGATGGCTGCAGGTTTCTGTGCCTGCCTAGTTCACCCACCTCCCCTTCTGCCTCCGCTGCCATCATGGTGCCTGTAAAAAAGCTTGTTGGGGGCGGGGAGAGGGGGGTGCAAAAAAAAAAAAAAAGCAGGTCCTGCAGTTTACTCTGAACTGTACCCTTTCTGCAGAAGATGGAATCACAGATGCCGCCAATTTTGAGCAGTTTCTTCCGGAGAGAATCAAAGTGAATGGAAAAGCTGGCAGTCTGGGCAGCAATCATATCAATCAAAAGAAGCAAAAGCAAGATCGCTGTGACTTATGTGGTGCCTTTTTCCAAAAGGTATTTGAAATATCTTAAAAGTGAAAGTGTTGGTCCGTCAGCCGTGTCCGACTCTTTGCATCCACCGGGCTCTTCTGTCCATGGAATTCTTTACCAAAAGATATTTGAAGAATAATCTAAGTGATTGGTTACACACAGTGGCTAACAGCAAAGAAAGTTACGATTTGTGTTACTTCCAGATTACTCTAGATGAAGATGAGGAGGAAGATGAGAATTAAAATTCAGTATCTAGAATATTTTGTGTAAGTATTTAAATAAAAAAGGAAACCCTTGTGCATTGTGGGTGGGAAAGCAGATTGGTGTGGCCACTATGAAAGACAGTATGGACGTGCCTCAAAAAATTAAAAATAAAACTACCATATGACCCAACAATCCTACTTCTGAGTATATATCCAAAGAATTTGAAAATAGGATCTTGAAGAAATGCCTGCACTCTCGCGTTCATTATGGCCTTGCTCACAACAGCCAAGATATGGAAACAGCACATATGTGTGTCAACAGACAAACAATCATATGGCGCATATAGCAATGGACTACTATGCAGCCATTTGCAACAACGTGGATGGGCTTTGAGGGCATTAGACAGAGAAAGACAAATACCAGATGTTTTCACTTCAGTATGTGGAATCTAAAAAGCCAAATGTCTAGGAACAGAGGGTAAAATGGTTATTTCCAGGGGCTGGGGTTGGAAGGTGGGGGGAGATGGGGTGATGTTGATCCAAGGGGACAGACTTCCGGTTATAAGATGAATAAGTTTTGGAGAATCTAATGTATAGCAATAATCTTAAGTATAGGTTACAGTTAATAATACCATATTGTATACTTGAAAGTTGCTAAGAGAGTAGATCCTAAACGTTCTCACCGCAAAAAAAGAAATGCTAATTATGAGATATGATGGAAATATTAACTAATGCTGTGATGGTAATGGTTCTGTAATATGTAAGTATCAAATCAGCATGTTGAACACCTTAAACCTCCACAATGTTATATGTCATTATATCTCGATAAAGCTGGGGGAGGGGGGAACACCACCACAGCAGCCCCAACATCTCCATGCCCTAGGCCTGCCCTGGGGTTGGTGTGGAATGCCCCAGTCTCAATGATGAAGCTATGTGGGGAGACTTTCAGAATCAGGTAACAGATGAGGAAAGCTTCTTTCAGTTAGTTCCCGCCAGGGACACCTAACCAGGGTGACAACCATAATCATCGAAGGAATGGCAGAGGAATACTGATTCCTGGGCCCACCTCACATCATCCGGGGTGGAGGCTAGCTCTTAAAGCTCCAGGTACACTCTTGAGCTGCCAGGTTTGGGAGCTGCTGCCTCCTCTATTGCCATCTACCTGTCCTACAGAGGCCTTCCATCCTTAGGCAGCTTGGGATCACTTGGGGGCATTTATTCATTTATTTAGGAACCTCATATCCTATAGTCCATGGAGTTGCAAAGAATCGGACACGACTGAGCAACTTCACTTTAGCTCTGCTGGGTCTTAGTTGCAGCATGTGGGATCCAGTTCCCTGACCAGGGATTGAACCTGGGCGCCCTGCATGGGAGTGCGGCAGAGTCTTAGCCACTGGACCACAAGGGAATTCCCCAGCTCAATCCCTAGAAAGTCCAGTAACTGGAGATTAGGTAGACCTGGGATGGGCCCCGGAACAAGTTCTGAACAAGCAACTTAGTTCACACTGCTGTAAGTGGCCCTGGACCAGCCTTTGTCTCGAGGGCTTAGTTTGAGTGTCAGAAAGAGATTTTAGGGCCCAACTCAGAATCAGCACAACCTTTGCCTTACTTCCCTTATCCTTTAAACAATCAGATCCCTTCTTGGGAATGGAAATTTATAATCCAGAGTTTATAAATCATTTGATTTGAAGGTGACAGTCTCCCTGCCCCCCGCCCCCAATCCCAGAAAGGTGCATTCCAAGAAGATCCTAGTCTTCTCAAGCACCACCGGCTCCCTTCACCACACCGGACGACCCTCCTTCCGCTCTGCGCCTATGTCTATATGTATACACATCCATCTTTCCAAAGAGCCAGGCTAAAGGTGCAACAGGCAGGAAAAATGGGGGGACAGATTTATGAACTCAGCTTTCTTCATACCAGGGGCCCCACTCCCATCTTCTCCAGCTCTGTAGAGGATATTTTAGTCCCATCACCACACAAAAAAAGAAATGTTAATTATGAGATATGATGGAAATATTAACTAATGCTGTGATGGTAATGGTTTTGTAGTATGTAAGTATCAAATCAGCATGTTGAACACCTTGGTTTCATCCAAGGAGAAGAAAAACTGTCAAAAGCCCTCAAAGTGAAATTCAAAGATGCCACTTTGTTATTTTGATTATCTTGAGCTGAAGGCACTTAAAAAACAGCAAAGGCAGGGAGAAGCTTTCTCCAAACTCCCCTTTATCTGCCTAAGACAGACCCTCCAGAAGGAACTTAACTGTCATAAATCCCTTCCCGGGGAGTTTCACCAACCAGGGAAGATGCTCACAGGAGAGGACACTGGAAGTCCACCCCACACTGAGACAAACGTTGTCAGAAACTATCACATCTCCCCTTTGTTCTTCAAAGCCCATCCACTTTTCTCCTAAATTGCCCCTTCCCTATTAAGAAGGTAGATAAACTCTCAAATCTCATCTCTTTTCTAGGTTTTCTTTTTTCCTGTGATATCCCCGTTGATGTCAAGTTAAAAGTCAAGAAATGTGTATACCGTTCCTCTTGTTGGGCTTCCCTGCAATTCATTGCAAGAATTCGTCTGCAATGCGGGAGACCTGGGTTCGATCCCTGGCTCGGGATGATCCCCCTGGAAAAGGGAATGCCTACCCACTCCAGTATTCTGGCCTGGAGAATTCCATGGACAGAGGAGCCTGGCAGACTATAGTCCTTGGGGTCACAAAAAGTCAAACAGGACTGAGCAACTTTCACTTCCTCTTGTTAATCTGCTTGTTGTAAATTGATCTCATAGGCCCAGCTGTTGAACCTAGGAGAGTAGAGGAAAAAGTCTTTCCTTTCCTACATCCTCCTCCATGTCGTCTGTCTTTTCTTTGAGACCGCGTGGATTTCTATAGCCCACCAGGCTCCTTTGTCCATGGAATACTCTAGGAAAGGATACTGGGGTGGGTAGTCATTCCCTGCTCCAGGGGATCTTCCCGACCCAAGGATCGAACCCAGGTCTTGTGCTTTGCAGGCAGATTCTTTACCATCTGAGCTGTCAGGGAAGCCCCTTTCTTTCATCAGACCATGCCGAGTTGTCTGATGGTGTTAGAGATGCTAAGCTGAAAGTGAAACATGGGTCAGGCCTCAGGGAGTGGAGAGGAGAGACCGATGCTAAACCAACAGCTTTGGGGCGAGCTCCCCAGGATCCTGGCCCATCTCCATGCACTGAGTGGGGGAGGGTGCGAGGAGTGACTAAGGATATTTCTGGGAAAAAGGATTCACCCCTGGCAACTTCTCAGCACCTACAGGAGGGGCAGTTTCAAGGACAACACGCTTCTGTGTCCTGGAGTGCCAGCATCTTTGTGGGCACAGGCTCTTCTGATCTTCGTATTATGCCCCGCGTGCTCTGTAGAGGGCAGTGCTGTTGTCTCCATTTTCAGACGAAGAAACTGAAACTCAGAGAGATGAATCAGCTTGCTAAATGTCTCAGGAAGAGGTGCTGGAAGCAAACCGCAGCTCTGTCTGACTTCAGAGCCCTTTTTGTAACAGCTCTAGAGAGACAGGCTTCACTGAAGGAGCTGGCAAAAACGGACAGGGCCGTTTCCCTGGCACCTCAGTGGAGCCCTGAGAACACCAGGTGTCGTCAGCAGAGCTGGCAGCTGGGGGCCCCCCTGGTGTCAGTCGTGTTGGGAGGGGCTTTGGGGCAGCTGTGGAAGACGGCACTGGTGGCCTCAGCAGTCCTGGTGGGCAGCCAGCCGTCCCCTCATGGCACGATAACTGATATTTATTGGACACTTACCGTGTGCCAGACACCGTGTAAGTACTTAACGTGGATTAACTTATTTAATATTTACAACAACTCCCACTTTTACGGATTAGGAAACCGAGGTAAGGCAACTTTCTCGGGTCAGCCTCTGATAAATGTGGAGCCAAGATCTGAACCCAGGAACGTTGGCGGCTGGCTCGTGTGCTTCAGCTGTGCTCTGTTGAATGTCCTGGGGGCGGAGAAGGGATTTAGTATCTTGACGTGTAGTGTGCCCAGGGAAGAAGAGGGCCAGTGTGTGCAAAAATGACGACAATACTTTGCACTCCCTCCACCAAGAGCTGAAGTCCGTTTCCCACTTCTCGAGTTAGGTCTGGCCTGACTCACTTTGACCAAGAGAATGTGGCCATAGGAGACGGGCCAGTTCCCAGCCCAGGCCTCCAGAAGCCTTGTGGCATCTGCTCTCCCCATCCGTGGAACCTTGCCGCTACAGCAAGAAGCCTGGGGCAGGCTCCCCTACTGGGTGAGAGATACTTGGCCAGTCACGCTGTCACCCTTTCACCACAGCTGACAGCCTGCTAACCACCTGATGAGCGGATGAGGCTGTCCTACGCCATCCAGCGACCTGCCAGCTCACCACAGACACAGGCCCAGGCCCAGCAGAGCCAGGCTGGACACTGCCCCCACTGACCCACACGGCAGGAGCTAATAAGTACACGTTTCTTGTTTTCAGCCACTGGGTGGCTTGTGTGTAGCAACAGATACAGCAGAAAATACCCCCAAAGAGAAGGAAGGTATGAAGTTGGAGGAATTCCCACCAGACAGTATGGGTAAGTGGAAACCCCTCAGGCAGGGAAAAGAGATTCAGAGGAAAGGGAGTGGGGCAGGGGAGCATCTGCCTGGCTCCTCAGAAACCCGGCACCCTCACCTCTTCTGGCTTCCACCGGGTGGGGGAGGGGCCAAACTCTCCGGAGAGAAACTCCAGAGAGACAGGAAGCTGAAGCAGTAGTCTGCTCCCCTGTGTCTGTGTGCGGGGGGTGAAGGGGGGTGGGCGTGTCTGCAGTCAGTGTGAGGTAGCCACCTCTTGGCAGACGTGCTGGTGTTGCTGTAGAGCAGAGAGAATCCAAGACAGTCTGTGAACCTGGGATTCTGGGCACCACCGATGCCAAGCTCCGGCTGTTCCCACGAAAGTAGCTCTGATCCAGACAATAAACCGTGTGAGCCTAACCACAAGCAGCAGATATAAGAATAAGGAAAAACAGGAAAAGGGGGAAAACATTTAGGATGTATTCATACAAGGAACAAGAAAACTTGGGGCAAACTGAAATAGAGGGAATGGCCACTGAGAGGAGGGGGAGGGAGCTAAAATAACACTGCTGTTCAGACTACAAAAGGATGCCCCTGGGATTAAAGCAGGGGAAAAAGGATTTACTGATACTTAGTAAATGTCACCAGCATGTAAAATCTACATATTATTGTGTAATCACGCTTTTTGGTGATGATATTGGTGATTTCACTTGTCCACGTTTTAAAAATCACCCTTCTGGAACGCTTTGAGGATTTTAGAAAGAATCAAAGCTTTCAGGTAAGGGATGGTGCTGTATCCATACAATTTCAAGCAACTTTTGAGAATGGGACAAGAGTTTTTCTTTTAAGTTGGACCCTTCCCGGGGCTCTGGGCCTGGGCCCGAGCCTGAAATCACAGAATGCATTTCCCACACCCTGGCGACGCTCACCTTGAATTCCCTTCCTGCCAAGTTGCCCCGGTGTTTCCCAGACTTGGGGAAGCCGCTCTCCTCCGCCCGGCTCCGGAGCCTGGGGTGGGGGCGGCCGATCACCCCTCCACCGCGCGGCCGCCAGAGGGCGCTGCTCTGTCGCCGGGAGCGCCGCGGCCGCCTGGGCGTGTGGCCTGGCGAGGGCAATTTTGTGTTGTTTAAATGCCAGCATTGATTGCTCACTCCTTTCCCAAACATGTTTCCAATTTACCCGGTATCTCTTCTACGTGAAAAACTCAAGAACAACAACAACAAAAATTCATATTTTAGTTCCAGAATAAGCAAAAAGGGTTTTACACGAAATGCAATTTTGTTCCAGAAGCCTCTGGGACAGAGCTAAGCAGCCAGCAGGGGCTCTCCGGACGCTGCTCGCCGGTTAGGGCAGAGGCACGTGGACACAAACCCACCGAACCTCGGCCCTGTAAATGCTCTCGCCAGCAACCCACCAGCCCGCAGCTTTCCGCTCCAGAGGACTGGTTCGTTTCCGGCCAAATTCAGAAGCTGGTGGCCGAAGAGGGTGCCGCGCCGGACCGCGGAGGAGCCAGCCGGGGTCCGGAGCAGGCGGCGAGCCCCGGCTTCCAGCCCGGCGGCGCTCCGGGAGCGGAGACTCGCAGGCCGGGATGGGGATGGGCCGGAGGCACGGGGGTGTGGACGACCATGGCGCGCGGGGCAGCTGTACCCGCACAGGGTGAAGGCGGGGAAGCAGCGATAGGAAGACGAGGAGCGGGGCAGAGGGAGAGTCCAGTCTGATGGGGGTGGCAGGGATGGCCCCGCCGGTTTGGGTGGGAGCCTGCCCGCCACAAATACAAGTCCTAGGCAAGAGACTTGATGCGTTTGGCTGAGGGAAGGTGTCTACAAGAGAAAGCTCCTACTCCTGGAGTGGGGGCCGGGGCGGCGGCGGTGAGCGAGGAAGGTGTCTGATTGACAGCTAGATTCTGTTTTTTCAGACCAGAAAAGAAAAGCAAAAAAAATCCCCTGTCCCCTGGGGAGATTTCTCAGTCACTTTCCTCCTGCAGGAAACTGCTTCTCGTTGGAGCCTCCTGGGGCTGGCAGAGTTAAAATCCTTTAACCCAGGATGCCTTGGGCCTTTTGTTCCGCTCTGACAATGGAATTGGGTGGAGGGGGCTGGGAAGGCAAGGGGCTGGATCTAGGGTGTATCCGTGGGGTGGAGGGTCTGGTGAAGCTGTGTTCAATCACAGAGTGAAAAAAAGCAATTTGGTCGTATGTGTGTGCGTTTTCGGCGAAGGTGTAAGGAAGCCTAAGGCACGGGGCACCAGCTCGTTAACACATGTGGTTGAGTGCCTGCTGTGTAGCTCAGCAAACCTTTAATTACTCACGGAGATCTTCCAAAACTAGAAACTCAATTTTGGTCCCTGAAAGGTTGGATAATGGGTTTTTCTTGCATCTCAATCCAAGGGGACAGATCTCCCACTCCCCTGGGCTCCCAGATTCTTCTAGATGTTTTGGCTTCTAAAACTGTCCTCCCATGGGACAGTGCTTAGTAAAGGACACTCAGACACGTAAATCCTTCAAGCATATTAATCATTTGAAATCATTGCTTTGAACCTATCACGTCCTTGAGTCATAATCATCGGCAGCACTCACTAACTCAAAGGACTTGGAGGGAGGCATTCAAGGCTTCTCACCATGCTGACTTTTCTCCTCCCACTCCCCACCTGCTTCCTCCCCTGTAGCCAGCCTGGCCTCTCACTGCCCCTTGGTATATCTTGGCTTCTCCAGCCTCCCTATCTCTGGCCCTGCAGTTGCCTTCCTGGCCATCTAACTGGTCACTTCCTTCTCCATTCAGTTCTGGCTGCAGTCAGTCAATATACATAACAGAGAGCCGCCAGCCCCCACCCCCACCCCACCATGTGCAAGGCATGTTCTGGCCCTGGAAATATATCAGAGACCAAGACAGATGCCTTCCCTTAAAGATTTTTTGCCTTAATGGAAGAGAATAAAGCCAGACAGTTTCACATGTTGATAATAGCTAATCGATGGAATAGAGTAGGGATGGGGGTGGGGTTAGTTAGTGCTGCTTTATTTAGCCAGGAAAGGCCTCTTTAAGACCTTCTGAGCAGGAAGAAGAGCTCCAAGCAGAAGGGATAGTGATGCAAAAGCCCTGAGGCAGGAATGCACTTAAGTTCAGGAGATACCTTTGAAGGAGATTCCGAGGGCTCTTGAAATATAGGCAAAGACTAGACCGTCGTGTCGTCATGGGTCAAAATAAGGAGTGTGGATTTTCTTCTGGTTGCAGTGGGAAACCTCTGTAGGATTTTAAGCCAGGAGAAAAGATTCCACTTACTCTTTAGAAAGATGGCTCTGGCTGCTTGGCAGAGCAGGGACTAGAAGCAGAGGAGAACAGTAAAGATGCGGTTGCAGATGTCCTGGCAAGAGTAGGTAACGGCAGGTTTGTGGGTTTGGAGATGGTGAGGTCTCTGGAGCTATCACAAGGATGACTCTTTCGTTTTTTAGGATAACTGGATGGACAGATTGCCCATGCTGGGGGAAGGGGAAGATCAGCAGTTCTGTTTTGGCCATGCCAATACCTAGCAGGTGTCAGGGGGATATGTGTAGACAGGGTGGAGTCTGGAATTCAGGGGCATCTCTCCTTCAGGTTTAAATTTAACATCCAGCATATGGATAGTATCCAAAACCGTGGGTCTGGATCATTCCGTTTAGAGAGAGAATGTAAAGCTGGAAGAGAGAGGAATGAGACTGAAGCAACTCCAACATTTAGAGATCTGGTAGAGGAAGAGCAAGCAAGTGAGACTGAGACAAACGACCTGTAAAGTTGGAAGAAAACAAGAAGATGGTGATTCTAAGGAAGCTGAGCAAAGGAAGTATTTCAAGAAGAGGGATATATCGGTCAGCTGTTGCTAGGTAACAAACAATCACAAAAATCCCTATGGCATATAACAGTAAATATTTTTAATAATTTTATTTACTTATTCTGGCTGCGCTGGGTCTTCAGTGCTTCGCGGGCTTTTCTCTAGTTGCAGTGTGCGGGTTCTCTTGTGGAGCCTGGGCTCCAGGGTGCATGGGCTTCAGTGGTGCGGCTCCCAGGCTCTAGAGCACAGGCTCAGTAGTGGTGGCACGTGGACTTAGTTGCTCCACAGCATGTGGGATCTTCCCAGGCCATGGATCGAACCCATGTCTCCTGCACTGGCAGGTGGATTCTTTACCACTGAGCTGTGTGCTATTTTATGCACACATCTGGAGTCAGCTGGAGGTCAGCCAGGGGAGGCTGACCTTGGCTGGGTCTAAGTCTGCTCTGGATACATGTCCCTCATCATCCTTGTACGGGCAGGGCAACTATGGCAGGTTATCCCCTGGTGATGACATTGGCACAGAAAGGCAGGTGGAAATGACTCCTAAGGCCTAGGCTTGGAATTGCACCATGTCACTTCCTCTTTCATTCTGTTAGCCAAAATGGGTCATGTAGCGATGTTCAAAAGTCAAGAGGCAAGAACATATATTCTACCTCTAGTGCAAAAAGGGGCAGCGAAGTCAACATAGGAAAAGAACACAGGGAGGAGGGACAGGAATTAGGACCAATAATTCAATCTAGCACAGAGCAGTCGAAGATGTTCAGTACCACTGGGAGACCAGATGAAATGGGGACGTGAACTGGCCACTAATCTAGCCAAGATGTCAGTCCCTGGTGTCCTCATAAGAGCTATGAGAAGGGAATGGCAAGAGAAAGGCCTGACTGGGATGGATGGAGGTGAGAGGGAGGCGAGGAAGAGAAGTGTGAGTGTGTAAACAACTCTCCCAGGAATATTTGCTCTGCAGAGGAACAGGGAAATGGTGCAGCAGGAAATTGGGCTAAGACTAATATGTTTTTATGTTGAGAGATATTAAGTCCTGTTCGACTGCAATGGGGAGGTTAGAGTAGAGGGGAAGAAATACTGGGTTGACCAAAAAGTTCCTTTGGGTTTTCCCATACCATCTTGCGGAAAAATCCAAAGGAACTTTTTGGCTAACCTTATAGCTGAAAGGAAGGGAAGATGTGCGCTGGTGAAAGGGGAGGGGCCCAGGGCACGAAGGAGGGGTTGGCACAGATGGGTGGAGGGAACCCAGAGCTGGGGACATTCTGGTGGCTTTGGTGGGAGGAAGTACAGGCGGTTGGTCTATTTGTACCTATTTTCTCTGTGAAGGATAGTCAGAGGCCAGATTGAGAGTGAAAGAGGAAGGGGTGTTGACAGTATTCAGAAGAGGAGAAAGTGTGAAATTGTTGCATCAAGGAGAGGGAAAAGGAATTTTTCTAAGAAATGGCAGTAGGATTGTCAAATACCCATCAGAAATTTATGGCCATAAGTTTGATGTGAGCCCGTTCAGAGTAGCTGGGTAGTTTCTTCAGCAGTGTGCAACTTCTCTGTTGCAGGTATGAAGTAAGCAGTTTGATTTAACCATAGCTGGGTTTTCACCAGGTGAATGCAATGGAGAGAGATTGCTGTAAGAAGTTCAGAGTGTTTGCAAGGAAGATTTCCCAGGCCAGATCATAGAACCTCAGCTGGCTGATAAGACCTGAGGGAAGATAAATAGTGAAAAAACAGTACAGCGATGGACTAGAGGTCTCAGGTGGGAAAGATGGTGGAGTGGAAGGACCGTAGTGAAAGAGCTGGCAGGCTGGCAGGTAGTGGGGTCTTTGAATCTGAGATTTAAGAGATGGTCCCCAGGGGCTCAGCGGTAAAGAATCCTCCTGCGGTAAAGAATCCTCCTGCGATGCAGGAGACCTGGGTTCAATTCCTGGGTCAGGAAGATCCCCTGGAGAAAGGCAACCCATGGCAGTATTCATGCCTGGAGAATCCCATGGACAGAGGAGTCTGGTGGACTACAGTCCATGGGGTTGCAAATAGTCAGACCCAACTGAACACACACGCATGTAGACATTCATGGTTCCCAGGTCTAGGGTATGACCAGGAGATCAGGGTGGGGCAGGAGATGTGTCACTAGGACTAAGGTAGTCAGGAGAGTTAGGGGCTAGGGTTGTGGAGCAGGTCATCAGCTTTGATGTTGAGATCACCAAGAATAGTGACAGTGGAGGAGAAGAGCCCAGTGCTGAAATCGTCAAGGAATGGAGGAAGTGGCCAGAAGGAAAATAAGGTGACACTAACTAGATACGGTGGATAGCAAGCTCTGTTGACATGTATTCCAAAGGAGACGGGTTTTTGAAGGAAGAATAAGAACCAGATTGGGAAGCTTCAATGGTGAGTGAGGAGACATCTCCAGGCCCAGAAGCATGGCCTAAGGAGAAAGAAGCCTCTGTTGGACAGGGCTATGGAGCAGCAGGGTCCTCAGAGGTCAGACAGTCTTCAGAAGGAAGGAAGAGAGGGTCCCAGGCTTGCAGGAGATTGCACTAGAAGGCAGAGAGGGCCGGGTGAGGGTTACAGGGGGAGGGGGCATTCATCAGTGTCTGCAGCGCCCCGGCCTGGCCCGGCGCCTGATGGGTAAGGGCAGCCTCACCTGGCCCCTTGAGGAAAGCTTCCCAGGTTACCCTGGCCTGGAGGCGAGGCTTCCTTTTCCAGGAACCCCTATGACTGGTTTCTCACGTTTCTCAGTTGGGCCTGGTCCCCTGCTTCCTGGTGTCCTCAGCCTTCTTCTTCCGTGTGGATTTCTTATTTCCTCAATTGGAGGCAAGTTTGGGCAGAACCCCGTCTAGGCCATTTTGCACGCGCGCTCCAGTCCAGCACAGCACCTGACA
>SJXQ01002943.1:188053-209994 GCA_006408695.1 Aepyceros melampus | reverse complement strand
GCGCGGCTCACTCTTCTCTGGCAGCTGGACTCCAGGGTCTGACACCCCATCAGGTCCTCTGCCCCAGGTGAATCCAAAGGCAGGATGTGGCGTTCCAGGGAACCTGAGAGGGAGTCCAAAAGCAAGGAGGGGGAGAGTGCCCCCCAGCCCAGGCCTGGTGTTCTGCAGCCTTCCTAAAATTCATTTGCTTCTAGACCTCTTCAGCCTTGCCAAGTTCTGTGTGAAAGATCAGAACAGCTGGAAATTTCTAGCGGGAGAGTGCCAGGTGCTGAATAGGTCCCAGTCTGACTTAGAAACAGTGAGGAGGCCGAGGCTGTTTGGGGTTGGCATTCTTCCCTTTGCCAGACGGGCAGGCACTGCTTGCTCTTGGAAGGCATGCCACCCCTAAGCCTGGGCCAGAGCCGCTGTAAACCTCGGACACCAGGCTGGGGACAGAAACTAGGAGACTCCTCCCTCCTAAGCCCCAGGATGACGACACAAAGAGCCTCCTCTGCAGGCCAAGCAGAAGGGGATGGGCTGACTGGGGAGGGCCAAACCGTCACCCAGTTAAAGCCAGGCAGCTGCAAATGAAACACAGGCCTAGGAAGGCTCCAACAGGCGCTCAGTCTTTCCCAGAGCCAAAAAATCCTGGCTAGAAACTTGACTACAGAGCAAGGCAAGGCACTGAGAAATACTTGAAACCAGGCAAGACCCCTGGTAATGTTGGACTTCTGACAAACAACGGGCTGAGCCAAATGCTTTTTCCCCACCTGGCCCAGACACAAAAATTGAGCTGGCCAGAGGGGACCCAGGGGAGGTGGCAGAGGAGCCAGGGAGGGACTCAGCAGAAAAAGGGAAGCTGGCAGTAAGGTCGTTTTTACCCTGCTCAGAGAGCAGAGCTCTCACACAGCAAGTCTGCAGAGGGGAGAGTTCCTGCTTGGCTTGACAAAAGGCCAAGGTCACTCAGGCCCTCTGGAGCCTCTCACAAGGGGCTCTGGGACCTACACGGTGGCTAGGCCACAGGGGTTACCTTCTGTTTGAAGAGGGTAGGTGGTGGGGCAGCTGCTGAGGGAGGCCGGCACCCCGCCCCCAACCCCAGGCTGTGACAAGCTTGACCTTCACTCTCAGGACTACCTCAGTCCTTCCATGGCAGGCACTTCTTGCTTTATTTATTTGCCATGCTGTGCAGCTTGCAGGATCTTAGTTCCCTGACCGAGGATTGAACCTGGGCCCGTGGCAGTGAAAGCACCAAGTTCTAACCACTGTACTGCAAGGGAATTCCTATCAGCCTGCTTTAATTTTTTTTTTCCCAAAATTTTCTTTTTTGAAGTGGACCATTAAAATCTTTATTGAATTTGTTATAATGTTGCTTCTGTTTTACTTTTTTCCAGGAGGCTTGTGGGATCTTAGCTCTTCAACCAGAGATCAAACTTGCACCCTCTGCATCAGAAGGTGGTGTCTTAACCTTTGGACAGGCAGGGAAGTCCCCAGGCTGCTTTATTTTAAATGCATCTGCACGGTAGCATGTTATGGATAACATTTATAAACCTACTAAGGAATGTTCTTTTATTCATATTTCTCCTGATGTGTGAAAGGAGGGTTACTTTTTAAAAGTTGCAAAATTAAACAGAAAAAGAGATGTCATCATGTGTTGAGGGTGGATTGGGGGGGTCTTAATTTTCTTTATCCTTTGCTGGATCTTGGGAAAAAAAAGAATAGAAAGACACATGCCACGGTACAAGGCTTCTTTAAAAAAAGAAAAAGCTTTCTGAATTTAAAACTAGAGCATGCTCTATAAAAAGAAATTCAGACAAAAAGTATAAAGAGCAGAAAACCACAGATTAATCCCACTACCCACTGATAGCCCTGATATCATTATTGTGTATTTTTCCCACACTATTTTCTACACATGGAGATCCATGTTTTCACATGAGATATAATTATTAACATCAGAGCGTCTTCTTTCTACCCCTGCCCACTGAAGAAAATTCTAAACTTGCCTGTTTGGTTTCTGATCTTCACTTCACTCTTCCACAAAGAGGAAGAATGATCACTTGCTGAGAAAGCTAAACTGATCTACATAATAAAGGAATGCAGTGAGATGGGATGAGGTCCAGGGTAGGGAAAAGCCTTCTGAACTAGAGTTCAGTAGAGAGTTCAGTTTGTAGCACATTAGAAGCTCAGGAGAAGCGACGAGGTGTAGAGAATTGGGCTTGGAAGATGGGACTTCGGAGATGGACTGATGTGGTTATTTTTCTGGAGCTCTTTTAATGTTCTTCTAGAGATGTAATTAAATAATGGAATTTATTTCGTATTAATTTGAGCCATTAAGTCCATACAGAGACTGAAATTATGGTCTCCCTGCTCATTTACAAGGGTTATGTTTTTAAAACATGGAGTCGCAGTATATTTCCTTTTTATATCCTTTTTTAAAAATTAAATTTCAGGGCTTCCCTATTGGCTCAGTGGTAAAGAATCTGCCTGCTGATGCAGGAGACGTGGGTTCAATTCCTGATCTGGGAAGATCCCACATGCCGAGGAGCACCTAAGCCTGTGCATCCACAACTATTAAGCCTGTACTGTAGCGCCTGGGAGCTTCAACAAGAGAAGCCACTGCAATGAAAGCCTGCACACTGCAATTAGAGAGTAGCCCCTGCTCGCCGCAACTAGAGAAAAGCTCAAGCAGCAACAAGGACTCAGCGCAGCCAAAATGGAATAAATAAATAACACTACTTAAAAAATTAAATTTCATGGTCAAGTCAATAACCGGAGGTTTTTTTTCATCCTTTAAACAGCTGCATGGATATCCATTCATCTTCACCATAATTAATCCATCTCCCGTTGATAATCATTTACGTTATTCTAGGTTCACTATTGTCAATAATTACTCAGAGGCTAACCATATGCATATACATCTTTGCACTCTGGCTGAAATTTTCCTTAGGATGTATCCTGTATGACTGCAGGATCAAAAGGACATTCAAATTTTAGTGCACAGTGCCAAGTTGCTCTCTGTAAAGACTGAACAAATTAAAACCACCACCTACAGGGCTGGATTCTGCTCTTGAGTGTAGTATTGCTGGCAAGAGATAGAGAGGCTTTGGGAAGGAGCTGAGCCGTGGCACAAGGTTGGGGGGGTTGGTGTGGGGGTCAGTAAGGAAGGGTCTTCCAGGGAAGATGGTAAGAGAGCCAGTGAAGGCTCTATAGAAATTACTTTTGCTACTCAGCAGCCTTTGCCTGGGGGAATCACCTTCTCCTCTACAGTAGCCCATTCAGCCTATGGATGAGCTTTGGGTGGCGCCGACTTCCCACCTTCTCCAAGACTCCCATCCTGGATTGGCCACAGGGGTGACCAAATGCCTGGAGCCAGATTAGTCAGAGGTCTTCATACCCTGGTGAGAATGATGGTTCCAGCCAGGAAGAAGTCTTTCTTGCTCACTGAACACCACATGACACCAGAGCTGGCAGTGGTCCTCTCCTCCCATCCTGTGAGGGCTGCCCAGATGAATGCGGAGCTGAGAAATGGAGACAAAACCTTGATAGCTTTGCAGAGCCCTGAAACCTAGCCATGTCTGAAGCCATCAGGGTCCATCCTGGGCATTCTGTTTACAACAAAGAAGTCTTGACTCCTGCTCAAATTGTCACTAGATTTTATTTTTTAAATTCAGGTAAATTTCACGTAACATAAAATTAACCATTAACTATGTTAAAGTGTGTGCTTCAGTGGCATTGTGTACGTTCACCATGTTGGGCAACCATTGCCTCTATCCAGTTTCGAAGACATTTACATTATCACAAGAGGAAACCCCGTCCCCATCAAGCCATCACTTCCTATTCCCTCTTTCTCTCAAGAAGTTTCAGATAAGTGGAATCCTACAACATGTGACCTCTTGCATCTGGTTTCTTTCACTCAGCATGATGTTTTCAAGCTTTACCCATATTGTAGAATGTTTAAGTACTTCATTTATTTTTAAGGCCGAATAGTATTCCACTGTAAGGAATATACCACATTTTGTCTATTCTGATGGACATTTGAGTTGCTTCTACCTTCAAGCTATTATGAATAATGGTGCTGTGGACATTCATGTGTAAGTATTTGTTTGCATGCCGTTTTCAAGTCTTTGAGAATATATACATAAGAGCGGAATTGTTGGGTCATATGGTAATCTAAACCCAGACATTCTACATTCTTTTTCTAGTTTAAGCCAGTGTGAAGTGGGTTGCCTTCCTGGGCAGTCAAAGGAATCCTGACTTACTCAGGTCTTGAAAGACAAACCAGCCTGGCCAGAGTGGGGAGCAAGGAGGAGAGGGTTTGTCCTGGAGCAAGTGGGCAAGCAGTGGTGGAAACATGGAAACAGACCCTGGAGGAAGTACATTCTCGAGTGGGAGTGCCAGGCGAGAAAGTGCTGCTAGCCTTCTGGACTAGTAGCAGGGCCACACTGTCTGGGAGACCCACAGAGAAGAGGAATCTTAGACCAGTTGCTTTGGCAACCCAGCCTAGGAGAGGAAATGCCCTCCTTCCTCTTTTCCTTCCTCCCCACTTCCTGTCAACGCCTGAGCAGGATGCACCAACAGGGAGTAGCCCGAGTGGGAAAACACATTTTCCTTCTTAAAGGAGAAGGTTTATTTCACCCCGTGCCTCCTGCAGCCCTGGCAGGGATCAGTTTCTCCATTGTGCTGGGCCACCAGTCAGGCCTCAGGACCACGTTTGAGGGTGGCCAGCCACCTTCGAACCTGCCTACTCTTGCCTGAGACTCCAGGCAGAGTGAAACCCCTGATTCAGCTTAGAAAAGAAATCATTGAGGTCTCTGATCCTGTTCCCTCATTCCCACCATTCTCGGCACCCCAGTTCCTTTGCGGGATCAAATTGGGATGATGGAGATCTGTGTTTCTGCTCATTCTCATTAAACATGGGTTGAGAGTCTCCTCTGAGTCAGTGTCTTCCCTACAGGTAGAAGCCCATTCGATTGATTTTCTTTGTGTTGAGCACCCTCTGTGTGGGTCATGGTGGGTAAACTCCTGGGCAGCAGAGGAAGAGGAGCAGGGCAGGGACCTGGGGTCAGGGGAAGGGGCACTGGAGATACTGATACCCAGGCTCCTGATCCCGAGGCACATGCAGCTCAGTAGGGGAACCAGGGGCAGCATAAAGCAGAGCAGGCATAATCACAGCAGTAGGCAAGTTTGGTAGATCTTCCCGACTCAGGGATGGAACCCAGGTCTCCTGCACTGGAGGTGGACTCTTTACTGTCTGAGCCACCAGGGAAGCCCCTTAGGTCCCTCCTAGTGACTATCTATTTACTCAGTTTACTCTGATTTTAAAAATTTAATCAGAGTAATGCCTTCACATAGTTTAGGAACTGAGCCATCCTGCCAACAGCAGCACCATCCTGGAAATGGATCCTCCAGCACCGGTCAAGCCTTCAGATGACAGGATCCTCTGCTGACATTGTTACTAAAACCTCACTGTAAGAGACCTTGAACTGGAACTGCCAAGTGAAGGAGAATTTCTGACCCAAAGAAACTGTGAGGCAATAAATGGTTATTGTTTGAAGCAGTTAAGTTTGGAGGTAATTCATTACATGACTGCTGGTGCTAAGTCACTTCAGTTGTGTCCAACTCTGTGCGACCCCATAGATGGTAGCCCACCAGGCTCCCTCGTCCCTGGGATTCTCCAGGCAAGAACACTGGAGTGGGTTGCCATTTCCTTCTCCAAAGCATGAAAGTGAAAAGTGAAAGTGAAGTCGCTCAGCTGCACAACAGAGAACAAATACATGTTTGCTTTTTTTTCTTTTAATTCAGTTGCACTGAGTCTTCGTTGCTGTACACAGGCTTTCTCTAGTTGCAGAGAGTGGAGGCTACTCTTTGTTCCAAAGCTCAGGCTCTAGATAGCACAAGGGTTTAGTTGCCCCATGGCATGTGGGATCTTCCTGGACCAGGAATGAAACCAATGTCCCCTGCATTGGCAGGCAGATTCTTAACCACTGGACCACCAGGGAAGTCTTGTGTTTGTTAGTATATTATTTTCTTGGGTCTGAACTCTGAGAAAAGAGGCTGGGGAATGCTCTAACACAGATTGCTGTGAGCAGTGTTAACTGAGGACACTTTGCTTGCAGGATGTGCATAATGAAATAGGCTAAGGACCATCCAGACAAGTACAAAGCTTCTTTTGAAATGATGTTTCTTACTAACTCAGAGAAGCCTGTGGTCTCAGGGAGGAGATGCCTGGCTGACAGACTTTGTTCACAGATGGCAAGTGCTGAGGTCACAGGCATCCACATGAGAGTTATGGGGCTAGGGATCTAATGCAGTTCCCACAGTTAGGAACTGATTGAGTGCTTCCATTAGAAAAAGCCATCCTAGCCACAGGTTCATTTGAGTCTGGCCCCTATTTCCAGTGTGCAGAAGCTCGTCTCTTCCCTTGAAAACATGGTGAAAATCTCTGCAGCATTTCCCAGTGAAACTGGCTTCCTTCCTTGTCACTGGGAGCTGGCTGGAGCTGAAGGCACGACAGCGGCATTTCATCAGCTAATGTGAGCTCATGTTCAAGAAGTCCCCACGCCTCTCTGCTCTTGGTACCTGAGATTCTGGGAAATCTGCTCTATTTTCAGCCTGTAGGTTTCCTTGTCATTATGAGAACCGAGCTCCTCGGAAACAGGTGGCCACAGGGGAGCTGAAAAAAAGAGGAAGATGAAGCAAGCCCCACACAGCCTTGCAAGGAGATAGTTCTCAGCCTAAAGACCCTGGAAACCTTGGTCGAAAACCCTCTCGGCAGTTGCCCCTTGGAGACATCTACTGTTTGGGGAAATGTTTGAGTTGGTGATGGACAGGGAGGCCTGGCGTGCTGCAATTCATGGGGTCACAGAGTCGGACACGACTGAGCAACTGAACTGAACTGAGCTGAACTGAAAGCTTCTCTCAACGACCAAATGATCAGCCCATTTGAATCCCTTTCCTTGAAAGATATTTTGTTATAAAACATGTTTTAACACTTATTAATTTTTTTGTTGCTTCTTCCTTTCTTTTCTGGTTTTATGGCTTAGAGACAGGCCTTAAATCCAGTCATCTTGCCCTCACCTAGCCAAAAAGAAAAGCGGAAGAGAAATGACTGCTTTTCAATTTATCCACATCCCTTGGGGAAAATAGTATACAAAACTCAAGTCTGAACATTTTAAGGACAAAGTGCTTATAAGTCTTCCTCCAGCAGAGACCCAGAGGGGGTAAAGAAGAGACAAATCTAGCAACTGGTTATTTAAAAGCCATCACTTAGCATTTAATGAAGGATGCCTTTTGGATTAACTATTAAAATTGACCTCCAATTCCCAGTGGAAACTAAACAAGTCCAGGCACTGCCCAGAGGGTAAATGAAGAAACCAATGTTGAAAAAGTCAAGTCTGGGTTTCTTAGAAGTAATCCGTTTGTGTGAGCAAAGGGACTCTTCCATGGTTCCCTTGGCCTCCATGCACATTTCCTCCAGAGGACAATATCAGGCCATAGCTGAAGGATAAACTGTGTGTGAATATGGTATCCCTAGCAGCAACTTTAGACAAGGCTGGCAATGAAAGAAAAGCAAAAATGAAAGTAAAACCCTGCCAATGCTTCTCTAGCAATTTGCATCGCATTACCCATAATGATTTGTAATTTTACATTTAAAGCTATTATCTTTTGGCAGACACCTTGACTTTAAATAAATGTCTGTCACCCCAAAGGACTGTGATAGGTCGTGCCTTGAATCCCACAGTAAGATCCAGAGTGAAGTTTTGCGCACTGGAGTGGGGCCACCCCAGCAGGAACATTTATCAGCCTCAGACCACACCCTGCTTCTTGGCCTGAGGCTGTGCCCCACATTGGCACTTACCATGGCCACTGCTTTGGTGAGTGTCATCCTGCCAAGAGCTTTCAGCTACCACCATCCATCGACTCCCACTTCTCTCTGAATAGAAAGAATTGAGTAGCTTGCTTTCTCCCTTTGGTTTCCCTAGAACTGTCTGATCATCTCTTGGTCCCCGACATCTAGGAACTACATATGCTTGAAAACAGACAGAAGCCCCCAAGGAGCTGCTGGCAGAAAGAGAAGTTGAATGGATGCCAACTGGAGTGCCACTTCTGTAACCCCACACACGGGAGACCAAGCAGTATCACAGAATACTCTGATCTTCTTGTCAGAGTCTGAAAGCTCCTTGGAGCCAATGACTACACCAAATTCAATCCGAATTTCAGACAGAAGCAAACTGAGGGGCTGGCTGGGGGCTATTTCTTCTCAGAAAACGTACTCTACACGCTGATAGGTACTGATAAAGTTTAAAGAAATAGGACAATTACATAAAGTACACAGCCAGTGTCTGGCACACAGTAAGCCTATCAGTTAGCTCTTTGTATTTAACTGATGACTTAAAACAACAGGAGTTATTTAGCTCATGGCTCTGCATTCGGGCATCTTAGGCTGTGCTTACTCATGCTCTGCTGTCTGCTGCCCCATTGGCTGGGGGCCCCCTCGTCCGCAGTGGTCTCAGTTGGGGCAGCCCTCTCTGCTCCACGTGGACTATCATTCTCTGGCAGTCTAGCCTGGCCCATTCACTTGAGTTCCAGTGAGAGAAGAAGCAGGCACGCTTTTTCATGGCCTAGGCTCAAAACTGTACAAATAACATCCACCGCATTCTTCTGGGTCACGTAAGTCACTGGGGCAGCGCGAATTCAAGGAGTGGAGAAACAGCCTGCAGCTCTTTCTGGGAGGGGCTGCAAAGCCTGCTTGCAAAGCAGTAAGCATAGGGAGGAGAGAACAGTTGTGGCCATTTTTGCAATCTACCACTGTAGGTAGCAATAAACTCTGTGAGTGCGTATAATTTTCAAGCATTTCCAAGAGGAATTATATGACTGTGTTAGTTGACAAGGACTTCCCAGATGGCACCAGTGGTAAAGAACCCGTTTGCCAATGCAGGAGACATGAGACACGGTTTGATCCCTGGGTCAGGAAGATACCTGGAGGAGGGAGTGGCAACCCACTCCAATATTCTTGCCTGGAGAATCCCTCGGAGAGATGAGCCTAGCGGCTACCGTTCATAGGATTGCCAAGAGTCAGACGGAAAAGCATCTGTCTACAACGCAGGAGACCTGGGTTTGAGCCCTGGGTTGGGAAGATCCCCTGGAGAAGGAAATGGCAATCCACTCCAGTACTGTTGCCTGGAAAATCCCATGGACAGAGGAGCCTGGTACGCTACATATGTCTATGGGGTTGCAAAGAGTTGGACACGACTGAGCAACTTCATTTCATTTCAGACAGGACTGAAGCAACTTAGCATATTAGTTGACAAGCTAGGGTGAAAAAATACATGGAAAAGCAAGCCCATCAAACTGGAATTATGCACTTTAGTGTAAGTCACTATTGGCTGGATTTTCTCTTATTTGCAGCCAAATAAATGCTTTACTGATATAGGCAGAATCGTCAGAGACCCAGTTTGCCTTGCTTTCTGCTGAGTCCTCCACACCTAAAATTGGGCCTGGCACAGAGCAGGCTTCACAGATACTTGCTATTGAATGAATCAGGGGTCTAGTCTCCACCTTTCCAATAACTGGCCATACCACCCTGGCTGACCAAAGCATTAACCTTTCTCTGTGCCTCTTTTCTCCACAATGTAGCTCAACTGAACCTCACCAGAACTGAAGAAATACAAAGCCCCACATAAATGCAAAGTGGACCCACACTCTGCATCACCACGGTGATGCCTCCCAGTGTCTCAGATGGTTGCAGGAAAGCATTATTCTCTACTATCCTCTTTCCCCAGAGCACAGTTCCTTCCAAGGCTCTGGGATTAACCCTTTCCAGCCATGCCTCTTCCAACACTCTGTTTAGGTTACTAAATGTGCTCCCTACAAAAGGACAAGAGTTGAGGAAATAGGCAGATCCTTCAAGGAAATAGATGGCATTTCATAACTAGGAAGATGACATGCCCGTGTGCCATCGTCACAGAATATTTTTAAGTAAATCGACTTGCATGTCTCCAGGTGAGTCTTCACTAATCAAAATCTTGAGCTGGTGCAAGGATCTGTGAACTCTCTTCTGCTGAACACCTTACTCAGAAATAATAAAGATAATAATAACTCACATATAGTAAGTAACAAACACTCTGCATATGTTCCCTTATTTAAACTTCAGCAAAAATGTATAAAATTGGACGTATCATTATTCCCTTTTTACAAGTAGGGAAACTAAGGCATGAAGTTGCTAACTCATAGTAGATAGTAGACCTGGCTTTGAACCCAGGTAGGATAGCTCTAGTGAACCATTATGCTTCACTGCCTTGCAACTACCCTACACTGAAAATCTAGTTGATGCTAGATTCTGGGCCTTGCACAGACAAGAATAAACCCCAGTCCCTGCCTTGAAAGAGTTCCAACTCTGATAGATAGACCTGCTGGTAGAGATGGGTAAACAAAGCATCACAGCAACACAAACGAAAGAAAAAAGGCCTGTGCCTATGGGTAATCAAGGAAGGCTTCACAGTGGAGGTGGGTTTGGAGGGAAAGTAGAAGAAGTTTTCTAAGTGGGCAAAGAGTGGACAGGGCATATCAGGGAGCAGAAGCTTCTTGGAGGTTAGATCTGGAGCAAGGGAGGAGGCAAAAGGAAAAACTGAAAATAAGGATGTGGTGCCAGGGGGAGGGAGTCTCCCTGCCTGGGTCCAGAAGCCTGAAAAGGATTTACACAGCGAAGGGGTGGGCTTTGCGTTTTAGAAAAAGTTCTCAGGTGTGAAACTTATCACACATAAGGAGAGATTGTGGTGGGAAAAAATAGAACGCACTTCAGCACTGTGGGAGACATTATGAAGTGAAGGAGAGAAGGGGTAGACAGATATTAGACCAACTTTGGCTTCAAGTGTATGAGGGAATGGACATCCACACCTACAAAACACATTAACTGAATAGGCCTTCCACATGCTCATGTGGGATGAGAAGGATAACAAAGGCCTCTGGCAATGTCTCTACTACCACTTCTAAGATAGCATCTCTGCAAATTCTATGGTGGTTAGGACTCCATACTTTCACTGCTAACGGCCCAGTTTCAATCCCTGGTTGGAGAACTAAGATCCTGCAGGCTGCGTGGTGTGACCAAAAATTTTTTAAGTAAACAAAACAAAGCGAAAAAGAAAATCTCACTGAAGCCATCATTTCAGGGCAGCCAAGGTAGGGCCATGAGCAAGCTGATGACTGAGCTCCCTGCTGAGAGAAAAGACTGAGATAGACACAGTCAGGAGAGATGAGAAACCAGGACCCCTGAAGAGTGGAGAAGAGTTGGGGGGTGTGATTTTTAAAAAGCTGGAGGGAAGAGTTGCCTGAGAACTTTCCGTTCCTTAAAGTCACACTAGACTACCTGCAACCAGGTTTCATATGAACTCCAGTTTTCCAGTAAGTCCTTTTCTTTTTTAACTTAAGCCAACTTTACTGAGTTTCTATTTCTTGGAATTAACAGACCCCTAACACAGCCTTATATACTAGTCCTGTAGTTTTCTTTTCCACTTTTTCTAGTTTTGCTTTTAAAGTACAAATGCTCCTGAGGAAGTAATGCTTACATCACTAATACTTCAGGATAAATGCCTTTCATCATCCTTCTGAGTGAAGGAGGTGGCAGGCCAGTAACATGAGCTGCAGCAGCGTTGGGGGAATGCTGACGGGAGGACAGAGGCTATGACACATGAGAGACAGACCTAGTGACCCTTACAACTGCACTTCAGCCCAGCCCAGCACACGGAACACTCTCACAGCCTTCGGGTCTGCAGGGGCTGGCTATAAAATTCCTGGAGAGAGCTATTCCAAGTCATCTGGGTATATTATAAGACGCAAAATTAGCTGGCAGTCTGGTTTCTTTGGGGCTTCCCCGGTGACTCTGTCAGTAAAGAATCTGCCTGCTATGCAGGAGACCCAGGTTTGACACCTGGGTCAGGAAGATCTCCTGGAGAAGGGAATGGCAATCCACTCCAGTATTCTGGCTTGAAGAATCCCATGAATAGAGGAGCCTGGTGGGCTACAGTCCACAATGTCACAGAGTCAGACATGACTGAGGGACTAACACGGCACACTACACTACTGGTTTCTTCAGTCCGGATCTGTGAGCCATTCCTAATTCTGCAAAAAGTCAAGATTCTTAGATTTTCTCCATCTAAAAGAACATGGTGTTTCTTCATTCTGTTGCACCAAAAACTCGCACACTTGAAAAATTCCTCCCATCTTCTCACATCCCAGGCAACAAACTGTTAATTCCTGAGAAGAAAGTTAACATTCTTTGTTACCTACCCAACACCTACACCCTCAAAGAGCCCCCCACCAGCAAGTACCCAAGCCACATTCTTGTTAATCTGAACTTATTTATACCCTTTCTCATTCCACAAGGGATCCGAGGGGGCTGTGAGCTTTCTGGGTCATCAGATCACTATACCAAACTTCTAGCAAACACTGTCATATTTCTAGAGGGCTGGAAATATAATGACTGGCACAAACAGAATACTCACTATAGACACCACTTGTGCTAAGTGGCTAACGTGGATTTACTCATTCAGCCTGTGAGAGGTACTACTGGGTCCCCTTGAATCCACACCACCACCAGTTGTGGGTTGCCCCATTATGGACCACTAAACGGCACACTACACTACTGGTTTCTTCAGTCCGGATCTGTGAGCCATTCCTAATTCTGCAAAAAGTCAAGATTCTTAGATTTTCTCCATCTAAAAGAACATGGTGTTTCTTCATTCTGTTGCACCAAAAACTCGCACACTTGAAAAATTCCTCCCATCTTCTCACATCCCAGGCAACAAACTGTTAATTCCTGAGAAGAAAGTTAACATTCTTTGTTACCTACCCAAACACCTACACCCTCAAAGAGCCCCCCACCAGCAAGTACCCAAGCCACATTCTTGTTAATCTGAACTTATTTATACCCTTTCTCATTCCACAAGGGATCCGAGGGGGCTGTGAGCTTTCTGGGTCATCAGATCACTATACCAAACTTCTAGCAAACACTGTCATATTTCTAGAGGGCTGGAAATATAATGACTGGCACAAACAGAATACTCACTATAGACACCACTTGTGCTAAGTGGCTAACGTGGATTTACTCATTCAGCCTGTGAGAGGTACTACTGGGTCCCCTTGAATCCACACCACCACCAGTTGTGGGTTGCCCCATTATGGACCACTAAGAAAGAAAGAAAAACCTGTCAGCTAACTAGAAGACACAATACAGAATATGCTAGATTGTGCTATCAAAACAGAGACTCTGACAGATGCACAGGAGATAATTAAAAACTTTGATAATCCTTAGTATTAAAAGTGGTTCAATACTAGAAATAGCCCCCAATATAGTAAATCATTGAGCCATCTGAGTAGTTGTCTTGCTTTATTTTGTTCTTATGGGTGCTGTGACTAATTTTCGCATGATAAACTGCTGGTAAAGATAATTTTGGACTTCCCTGGTGGCTCAGAGGTTAAAGCGTCTGCCTCCAATGCGGGAGACCCGGGTTTGATCCCTGGGTTGGGAAGATCCCCTGGAGAAGGAAATGGCAACCCACTCCAGTATTCTTCTTGGAGAATCTCATGGACTGAGGAGCCTGGTGGGCTGCAGTCCATGGGGTCACAAAGAGTCGGACACGACTGAGTGACTTTACTTACTTACTTACTTAAAGATAATTTTAAATGGCCCTGTGGAGTAGTTTAAGTTATATATATATATATATATATATATACACACACACACATACACATACATATATATAAATACAGAATCTGAAAGTTCAGGAAGAAAGGAAGGAAGGAAGGAATAAAGGAAGAAAGATTTATGCTTCTCTCTTCTTAAATGCCCATCAGCTACAGCTTAGCTGCACATCACCTTCACGTGAGATCTAGGCCCACAGAATAGTCTCTATCTGGGACTTTGCTGGCTGTTGAGGTGAACCTTTTAAAGCTTCAGCCCATAAGTGACACATATCACTACCTTTCACACTCCATTGGCCAGAATAAGTCACAGGACCACCCTTGGGTTCCTCCTGTAGGAAGGGGCATTGCAGCAAAAGCAATGCAATTTCCTATATTGTGTGAATTGAAAGACATGTCCTGGCTTCAGAGTCTTAAAGGTGAGAAACAACACATCTTGGAACTGATGAAATATGAAACTATCACCTCCAGTAGTCAGGTGAGGAATGAGGCTTAGGTGGGTCTTAGAATGTGCCTGAGACCCCAGAGTGGCAAAGCTGGGGCATCAGCCCAGGCATCTCCATCTTTACCTGTAATGTGGCCAGAATAAGTCCTTATGGAGGTGGTAGGATCTGTCAGGTTCTGAGGAAGACTAAGGACCCCCTAAATTACTCTCCATTTATTAATTTCTCTTTTTAAAGACTCTTTTCTAAACATGTGTTGAGCCAGCATTGCACTGGGTACAGCACTGAAAAATAAGTCTCTAGTTCCCTTAAACAAAATACTCCAGGTCAGTCAGGAGTCAAAAGGAAGATTCACAGAGGCCAGCTATTAGCTGTGCAGAGAAAGGCATGCACTTGGAGGCTAAGATACACATGATCCCTTCCCATACAGGCAAGGCCCTGGTCGTAAACATCCCATAGAGAGGACTATTTACTCTAGGCAGAGGCCTGTGCGTGTGGGTCGGATGCCAAGAAGTGAGTGAGCTGGCCATTGGAATGTGAGTGTGGGTGGGGTCGGGGGAAGTGGTCACCGGCTTCCACTGAGTCACAGAGGGCTGTGATGGGGAGGTGGCAGGGCCCCACCTTGGTGCAGCAGGAAGGAGCAAGGTCAGGAAGAGTCAGAGGTTGGGTGGGGCAGGGAGGAGGTGGAGGGCCATCTCAGGCCCCAGCAGATCCCAGAGGTGGCTGGCAAACAGGTCTTTGATGCAAACATTGCTTCATGAACACCACCCAGAATCCAGTTGGTGATCCAGAAAGCTCCTTCTGGGATGTAAATCAGGGTTACCATGAGAATGTCCAGAACCTTGCCTTTGCCTGGTTTGAAATTCAGAAGCTGCTGTCTGGGATGTCCAAAACTTATTCTAAAAAGTCATGATTTAGGGTTCTTTCCCTATCACCCACCCCCTTCCCCAGGGCAAAGGTGTCAATGGTAAGCACATTTTCAGACATTTTTAAAATGGGAAATAAGAAAACCTGAGGGTTGGAAGGAAGTAGAAAGAATGGAAGAGTTGGAGGAGAAGAGGACAAACTCTGAATGTGAAATGAAGCCAGCTCTAAGATGACACTGCTGGTTAGTCATGGTATAATCTGAGTGTGTAGCCCCAGCTCCACACTGTAAAATGGGAAGGGATTACCATGTGGAGGAAGTGTGCCGGAGGCCAGTCAGACAGCTGCTGGCCTCCTGCCGGGCTCTGAGGCCAGGCTGGCCAGTCGGGGTCCCGCCTCCACCAGCAGAAACCCAGGCTCCTCTCTCAGGGACCCCTGGAGCGAGGGTTCACTCACACGCTCTGCCCAGCTGGGCCCACATCCACAGTCATCCTCTGAGAGACCCCTCCTCCTGCCTTTCTGACCACTGTCCCTGCTCATGCCTACCTCCTCCCCATCCTTCAGGGCTGCAGCCTGGAATCACTCCAGCCCTCACTACACAAGTGCTGATGTTCATTCATTCCTGGGGCTCCTTTGACCGCACAGGGTGGGGACCTGGCCCCTGCATTGGCTTAAAGAGAAAACAGCTGGGGGATGTTTTGGCTCATGAGATTGTAGGGTCTGCAGGAAAGGTCCCCCTTAGGTCCCAGGATGGGTCTGCAAATTAAACTGACAGAGAGAGTAACAGCAGAAAAGAATACAGATTTGTCGTTGTTTTAATTTCTTTGGCTGCATCAGGTCTTAGTTGCTACACCCGGGATCTTGCTTGAGCCACGTGGGATTTTGCAGCTCGTGGACTCGCTAGTCGCAGCACATGAGCTTTGCTGTGCCGCAGGCATGTGTATTCTTCCCCGACCAGGGATCAAACCCATATCCCCTATATTGCAAGGTGGACTCAGCCACTGGACCACAAGGCAAACCTCTATACAGATTTGTTTAATGGAAATTTTACATGACATGAGAGCTTTCATAAGAAAATGAATACCCGAAGAAATAGTCAGACCTGAGTATTTTATGCTAGTTTTGATGAAGAGTGGGCAGTCATTGAGGGAGAGGACAGGTTAAGGAGTATGAGACAACGTAGTTAAAAAAGGGAAACTGAGCAAGGCCTGTTTATAAGGATGTTTCTTGGTGTCCCTTTGTCTTTGGAGATAAGGATGCTCCTTTCCTCCAGATAGTCAGAGGGCGCCTCTGACTTGAGGATTTTATGACTTGTTTCTGGGAAGAAGGTGTAGGGATGGGGTCAGAGTAGCCTTTGTGCTCTGCTGTGTTCTCAGACTTCTTCCCCTTAAAATATTCAAGATGCTGTAGTTTGGGGTAGCGTGTCCTGAACCCCATCATAACTAATGATGAAAGTTTCAGGCTAGGGCCAGTAGCGCTAGGGCAGCCTGGTCAACAAGGGACTTAAACTCCATCGGTCCATCTCTCCCTGCCTGGCGCTCCCTGGTGTGTTTTTCTCTTTAGGTTTGTTTCTTCCTCAAGCGGCTGCCCCCTAAGACTGGAACATGGTCTTGCTGCTCCCTGTTTCTCCCTTACAACCCTGTAACCAGGAGAAGCCCCTCATCCTCTTCTGTTGGGTGGCATCCACCCCAGCAGCAGGGGTGGTGAAGTCTCTGGATAGAATCTGGAGGCAGATGGTGCTGGGAAGGTGTGGCAGTCTGAGCTGCACAGATCATTATGGTCACATCACCCTCTAATTGTTGCAGGTGTTCGTTAACCTTGAGGTCTCAACTACATGGAATCCACAGGGTATCTTCTCCTAGGCTTGTTCTGGGGTCCCCCAATAAACAAGCTCTCAATAATGTTTGCTCACTGGTTAATTAACCCCCCAAACCAATGAGCCCAGCTAGGATCATTAATCACTGAACCAAAACCTATCCATGACATTTGGAATAGGTCCACAGGAACTTTCAGGATCTCTGTTTTTTTTTAATTGACTTTTTAAATGTTTTTATTTTTTGACCACACCAGATGGCATGTGGAATCTTAGTTCCCTGACCAGAGATAGAACCTGTGCCCCCTGCATTGGAGGCACAGAGTCTTAACCACTGGACCACCAGGGAAGTCCGACTTTCAGGCTCTTTGGAAATCCAAAATGATCAGGGAAAATCCAGACCTCATTCTGCTGCTGCTGCCCATCAAGAATAAGTGTTTCTTCCACCCAATGTTCTCTGCCCCTCACCCCAGGCAGGGAAAAGTGGCTTTCGTGGGGAGGTCTCTGTGGATCATTTCAAGGATGCTTTTTAATTTCTCTCCCAAAAAAGATCCCGACCTTAAGAGTTGGGATAAAAAAGTCCAGTGATAGGGATGGTAGCAGACAGTCTCATTTCAGCAGAGATGACACCATAGTGTATCTCGGAAGACAGTCAAGGGTTATATCATCTGCCATTTAATGTGTCCGTTTGAGGAGTGATCATTTCCATGCCTTTCAGCTTTGTACGCGCTCTTGTTTCCTGCCCCGACATCTCAGATTGCTCGGCAGTGACTCCTTGGCTCACAGCCAGCCTCCTCCCCACCTCCTCAGCTGTCTCTCCTGAGAGCCCATCTGCAGATCAAAGGAGGACAGGTTACACACACTCCGTGGTTTGCGAGCAGTTATTGATTCATCTGTCAGTCAATAAGTGCTTAGTGAGCATCTGTTGTGTGTACTAGTCATTGTGCTGGGGGCTAAGAGGACCCCTGAGAAGTATCAGACTAGACCCACTCTCCAGGAGCTATGTCTACAAGGGAAGATCCCTGAAGACAGATGATGCTGGACTGGATGATCTTGAAGGTTCTTCAGGGCAAAATATTATGTGGTTATAGACTAGGCAACTGGATTTGAGCCAGGCCCAAGTGGTACGAGTGGTAAAGAACCCACCTGCCAATGCAGGAGACATAAGAAATGCAGGTTTGATCCCTGGGTCAGGAAGATCCCCTGGAGGAGGTCATGGCAACCCATTCCAGTATTCTTGCTTGGAGAATTCCTATGGCCAGAGGAGCCTGGCAGGCTACAGTCCATAGGGTCACAAAGAGTCAGACATGACTGAAGTGACTTAGTACATATACAGCACACTGATAGATGAGTAGAGTCTGGGTATCTGCTAAGAGTATCTATGGGGTGGTGGGGGGTTATAGTCCAAGATCTAGGAAAGGTGAGGAAGTAGGAAAATGTTGGGTTGGCCAATAAGTTTGTTTAGGTTTTCCATAAGATGTAATGGAAAAATATGAACAAACTTTTTAGTCAACCCAATACTAGGTATTTTCTAGGATTAGGGGTTCAATATGCTTTGGGTAATGCAGAGGATTTTTTAGGAAAAAATAGTGGGAGGTTTACTGCAGTATTGGTTAGAGCCCATGAGTATGTAACGCACCTCACAGGCAAAAGAGAACCATTAAGCATTTCAGCAGATTAAAAAAAAAACTTGAACTAAAGTAGAATATTCATAATAACATTCATATCCCGCCCACTGCTGCGTCTATGATGGACATGGCTGGTTTTGCACTCAGCAACCACCTCTACTTCTTTCTAACAGAACTTTAATTTTGTTTAAGGTCTACTCATTCCCTCATGCAGCCATGTGCCTCAAGGGAACTGGCCCACCCCATGCTCCAGAGTAAGTCTGATTGGTTCTAAAATGAGCATGTGACCCAGTTCCGGCCAACAAGAGGTGAAGGAAAGTCCACTAGGGGACTTCTGAGAAAAATATTCTTGTTTCTAAGAGGAACTCATAAGAAGAGATGGTCTTTCTTTTTCCTCCGGACATTGTCATTTCTGGAGGTGGCTATTTTGCCTCTAGTCTGAGGATAAAGCCAATAATGAAGCAGCAGGGCAGAGACGCTAAATGGAAAGAACCTGATTCTTTGATTATATTGTTGAGCCACTGAATCAACCATGTTGAAACCTGTTCTTCCTGTTATGTGACTTAATACAATTCCACATTAAGTCAGTTTGAGTCAGGTTTTTGTTATTTGCAGCCTTAAGCATCCTTGCTCCTTCCTCCCAGTTCTTGAAATCATTTTTCTCCATTAGGTTCACTCTCTGCTCTCATCAGGAACTCTAGTACCCTGACCCTTCTGGCTTTTCCAGTTCTGTCTGCTCTCCTCTGTCATTGCTGTCTTTCATGTCATCCCAGAATTCTTGCACAGTAGTTCACCTTCCCCCTTCTCTTGCCAGCTCCCTCCAATCCTCACTCCTTAACAGCCCCCACATACTTACCCACTAAGTCCCCAGCAGCAGGTCAGAGCAGCTCTACCTTTGCTGCTCTCCCACCCTTGAGTCAGGTTCAGCTTTGCTTGACCCTGAGAGGCTTCTTGCGGTTTCAGATTTGAAGTGCTAAAACTAGAAATATCCTGAATAAACGGATAGTGGGTGTCCCTAATGGTAGGTGAGGCTTCTGGGGAAACTATTCAACAATGGTAAGTGGTCATTCCCAGTGCACAGTCTCCAGTCTCCACCTTAGCTTACCCCTGCTTGGAAGTCCTGTTATGCAATCTGGCTAGCTTGGCACCATCCACCACCTACTTCATCACGGTGCTGGCTTCAGAGATTCACTGTGGGTCTCAACCTGCCTACTCGGCTCCTGCCACATTCCTTTAGCAGCTGACTTCCAATTTACAGAGAAAAGAAGGACTGTTGCCCATAAAGCCCCTCATTTTCCTGCCTTCTTGTTCAGGAAGCTTCTCCTTTCCCACTGCTAGAGGAAGCCTTTCTCCATCCCAAACCATTCATCAGAAATCCAGAGGACTCCTCTTTTTATCTATACCCACCTCTAGCTATCACGCACTCTCCTTCCCTCCATAAGTCTTGCTTGCTGTCTGTTTCTAATTCTTCCTTCAACTTGAACTCTGCTGCACCACTGCATCTGTCAGACTCTCCAAGGACCCGTGACTGGACCTGTTCTCAAGCTCCCTCCCTAAAGCCCACCCCCTGCCTTGGACCCCTTCTACTTCTCTGGCTGTTCCTGCTCAGTCTCTGCTCTTCCTGTCCAGAACGTCTCTTCTTCGGTCTGTGCTGTATATGCTGGTGTTTCCTACGGTCCTTCTCAACTGCATACACTTCATTTGGATGAGTCCATCTAAAACCATGGGTTCAACTATCATCAAATTCCCGCAACTCCTCAACCTCTGGCTTAGGCCAAGACCTTTCTTCTATGCTTTGACCTGCATGTGTTGTGAAGCCATCAGTGTGATCATTAAGTTCAATGATTTTGGAGTCAGACAGACTCAGGTTTGAGTCCTGGCTCTACCACTTATTAGCTGTGTGACTTGGGTCAGGTATCTTAAGCTCTCTGTGCTTCATTTTCCTCAGTTGTAAACCAGATATCACCATGTACTTGCCTTGTAGAGCTGCTGAGAAGATTAAATGAGATTATGTGGAATGCTTACATTGTATTACGTACAATGTGTGGCTCTTAGAAACAATCAACGTGGGGTTATTTTTATAGCATTTAGTTGACTAATACTCCTCTTTCTTTCCCCCCCAAGTTTTATTTCCTGAACTGTGAGGCACTAAGCAATTAAAATCATTTAATCATTAAAAACAAAAGAGTAAAAACCTCCTAAGGTAGGTGTTGTGTTTTCTCTCTCTTTGTCTCTGAGGCCTAGCCTCAGAGATATAAGGTCACAGTCTGGTAATGCCAAGCTGGGCTTTGAATAGACGAGGCCAAAGTCCTCCTCAGTCACTACAGTTAATCCATCTCTCAACACAGTCACATCAAAATTCATTCTTTTCCTTGTCTACACTTGCTTGCCGTTCTGCTTAGAATCTCATTTTGCCAGAAGGCTGGCAACATTTACCTTGTTAGCAAAAACTAACCCTTCAGGGGACAGGAGGGTGTGAAGGGAGAGGTGTTCTAGTCTCTCTCCCTCTACAGCCCTTACTCCATCCAACACACCGGAAGTCCACGTCCTCATTTCTCTACCCACTGCCCTTGCCAGTTTGCAGCCCCTCCAGCTCTTCCAACGGGGATACTGCTGCCACCCCTGCTAGAGTTAGTACCTCGCACGACATCCATAAATCACTGTTAAGGATACCTGGCTGACCCTAGCCTCGGCCCCAAATCCAAAGTCACCCCACTTTTGCTCCATTGTTAACACCTAACAATGTTCACTTCATTCTCGTGAAAGGTCCTCCATGCCCTCACCCCATCTCCCCGGGACAAAATGTTAGGGAGATTCGGGCAAAAGAACATTTCCGTGTGAAAAGTCCAGAGGCCTCTTGGAGGAAAGAGAATTGCCAAGGTCTGGGCCTCTGAACCTGTGGCCTGCGGTCTAGGTGGGATCCACCCTCCAACAGATGTTCAGCTGAAGAACCGCGCAGTCGCGTCCAGGTCTAATTCGGCGCCTCCCGGCCCTCCACTAGCTATTCCCATCCCTCTAGGAGCGGTCAGTCGCGAGCAAAAGGTGGTGCCCAGTTGCCATCCGATGGGGCTGGTGACCTCGTTTCTGGGCTTCCTATCCAGTTCCCTGGGCAGAAGTCCGAAAAAAACACTCTGGCCATACAATTGGTCTTTCATTAGCATCTCTTCTGGCAGTCTCGGGGAGAACTCAGGACTGAAGCGACTGAAACCTAGATTCTCCCCCTTACTCTCCTGTTTGGCTCCTCCTCCTGCCCCCTCCTGCCAGGGGACTTCCGGTTCAGTTCGCAGGAACCAGGTGCAACTTGGGTTTCTTCGGTGCGCTCCACCTCTAGCAAATCGCCGGCCAAGGCCCGTCTCAGGCCTGCGGGAGAGTTGTCACGTTCGTTGTCCCTGGGGCCTCCAGCAGTTGCACACGTACAGCACACCTCCCTGCTCCACCCCCATCCTCCCCCCACCACGGGTCCCGCCCCCAGGTGACTCACACTTTTTCCTGCTCAGCGGTGGGGCTTGCTGGGCGCAC
>SJXQ01002943.1:143271-187891 GCA_006408695.1 Aepyceros melampus | reverse complement strand
GCGCACCCCTTAAGTGGCACGTGTCCTGGTCATTCCTGGGGTGGTGCACGGCTCACCTGGTTGTGTAGCCCAAGCCGGCCACACAGCCTGTCTGAGGTGTCTTTGGATGTCTCCCAGCCCCCACACCATGTTTGGAACCCGTTTGCAGGCCCACTGCTACAGGAAAACACTGAATCTGGAATGGGAGGAAAAATGGTTGACAGAGCTGACTCTTTCTCCAGCTACTCACTTCCTGGAAAACCAAATAAAAAGGGGAGAGAGATCTTCTCAGTCAGTCAAAAGGACAGTATTGATTGGGGAGAGGGGGCCCACACTGTAAGAATGGGGGCGGGAGAGAATGAGTAAGAATACCAAACAAAGGAAGAACCCTAAGGAGAGTATCTTCCCGGTTAACCCCAGGGCAGTGACGGACATGGCCAGAGACACACATCAACTAACCTGGACTAGTTTAAGGTTCATGAACATTAGCTTCTTATCACCTGGAATTCTACAGCTAGAGGAACCTTAGAGAACACCCATAATCGTTGGCCCTCATTTTAAGGCAGAGAACCTAGAGAGTGAGGTGACTTGACTGAGGCCTTGTTGTTCCTGCTCTTAGTTAATGATGATGATCACACCTGGAACCTAAGTCCCTAACTCTCCTTATTGTCAAAGGAGCTTCTGCATCCAGCCTCACCTGCCAGGTCAGGAGGCCATGGGTGTGGTGCAAGCTCAAAGGAGCTGGTGTTCACGAAACATTAACCAAAGGAAGGGGGTCTCCCTCAGATTAAGAGTTTTATGCAGAAACAATTTTGTTTTTCAGCAGAAAACAGAATCATCTGTGTCTTCGATTGCATACTCTCCAAGCTTATGAGATTCAAGCGCCATCCATTGTCTCTAAGCTACTTTTCAATTCTGTAAATTATACGTAATTGATTGTGTGTGCGTGTGTGTGTGTGTGTGTGTGTGTAAGCTGCTTTAGTTGTGTCTGACTCTTTGCAACCCTTTGGACTATAGCCTGCCAGGCTCCTCTGTCAATGGGATTCCCAGGCAAGAATATTGGAGTGAGTTGCCATGCCCTCCTTCAGGGGATCTTCCCAACCTAGGGATCCAACTTGGTCTCTATGTCTCCTGCATTGGCAGGCAGGTTCTTTACCACTAGTGCCACCTGGGGCAATAAGTAACTGATAGATATGTAAATTGTATCCTATCTGGTAGAGATTTTACTTCTTCCCACCCCACCACGAAGGCAGGAAAAATAAAAAACACTTCTGTCTTCATTTGCAATTCATCTCAACATTAGAACTCCCTGTAAATTTGTGCTGTTTCTACTTTTCCTTTGAACCAGTTATGAAACTGAGCAGGACATTGTGGGGCTGCACGAAAGCCTTTCTGTGTCTCCCTTTTCTTGTTTAATAAAGAATAACCTCCATGACCTTTCCTGAGTTCCAAAGGGCAGGTTCAAACAGTTGCCAATCAGAGAAGGGAGGGGATGCAGAGACAAGGGAGGAGTAGCTCAGAAACAATAGTGCGGCCTTAGGGCAGGGTCCTGGTTCCCTCTCAAGGGACACACAGTACCTTTGAGCTCTTCTGCAGAATTAAGGTTATTTATTATGCTCCTACTGTGCTAAGAGTCGGACACGACTGAAGCGACTTAGCAGCAACTGTGCTAGCCACTATAGATAGTGTTGCAAAGTGAAGTCGCTCAGTCTTGTCTGATTCTTTGCGACCTCGTGGACTGTAGCCTGCCAGGCTCCTCTGTCCGTGGGATTCTCCAGGCAAGAATACTGGAGTGGGTTGCCATTTCCTTCTCCTGGGGATCTTCTCGAACCAGAGATCAAACCCACTTCTCTTATATCTCCTGCGCTGGCAGAACTAAAACTCTCCAAAAATCAAAGATGTTAACTACTTGATGAAGCATTCTTCATTCCAGGAGAGAAGTTAACCTAGAGACCCACAGAAGCGCCTCAGGAGACCACTTGAGACCAGATTAAAGGAATACAGGCCCTGCACACACCCTGATCCTTATCAGAAACCCCACCCTTGAACTATCGCTATAAAATGCTGAAGGCCCTCTGGGTTGGGACACACTTTTGTTTTTAAATATTTATTTATTCGTTTGGCTGTGCCAGGTCTTAGTTGAATGTGAGATGCTCCCTGCTTCGTTGAAGCAGGATCTTTAGTTGCAGCATAGGAACTCATTACATATTCTAATGTATGTTCTATAAATTATAAGATAAAGTCAAGCATGTATCTGCTGATACTTTTTAAGCTGACCTGTCTTTGTACTTAGAAATGTCTCTTAATAGTAGGCTTCCCTGGTGGCTCATTGCAGATGGAGCCTGCAATGCAGGATCCCTGGGTGGGAAGATCCCCTGGAGAAGGAAATGGCAACCAACTCCAGTAATCTTGCCTGGAGAATTCCATGGACAGAGGAGCCTGGCAAGCTACAGTCCATGGGGTTGCAGAGTCAGGCATGACTGAGCAGCTATCACCACTCACTTATGTACTCTTAGTTGCAATGATCTAGTTCCTTGACCAGGAATTGATCCTGGGTCCCCTGCAATGGAAGCAGGGAGTCTAAGTCACTGGATCACTAAGGAAGTCCCTGGGACACACAGTTTTGAGGGCATTAACCTACTGTAGCCCCTTTGCCTGGCAAATCAATAAAGCTATTCTTTTCTACTTCACCCAAAACTCTGTCTGAGATTCAATTTGGCACCAGTGCGCAGAGATTGAGTTTTGGCATCAGTTAGTGTTACCGAGTCCAAGCTCGCTCTGCTTGCCACGCGACAGGCCAATGAATCCAAGAGGTGAGAGGTTGAGGCAAGGAAGAGACCTTATTTGAGGAGCTGGCTAACAGCGAAGATGGCAGGTTAGTGCCTTAAAATAACCATCTTATCAGGGTATGGATGGCAGGTTATTTTATAGATCAGAGATGGGAGGAAGTGAGGAAGCAAAGTAAAATGGCCATTAATCTTGCAAACACCTCCTAGGTAGGGGATGTGTTAATTTCTTCCTTTCTGCCATCTACAGGTGGACAGGGTTCTGAACAAAGGCACTTTAGTTCAGGCAGAGGGGCAGGATCTCTGAGGCAGGCCATTCTGTGTGATTATAATAACAAAAACAATGAAAACCAAGGCAAAGAAACAGTTCCAACATGGAGTCAGAATTGGCTTCTTCTCCGCAACAGCAGCATCTATCCGCCTGTTCCCATCATATCATTTGAGCAAAATAAATTCTTTAACACATGTCCAATTTTTTCATATTTTTATAGAGATCATGATTTTACCTTATAACAACCTCGTCCACTAGGCCCAGCCATCCCATTGTGTGTGGTGATCAGTAGCTGCTGGATGAGTCCGTTTCTATGTCCAAATGAATCTAAGCAGAGCTGCTTTTCTCTGGGTTTATAAGGCAGGGACAATGTGTCTGGGGATAGCAGCTAGACTGGCTCAGGCTGGCTGACCTGGCCCCTGCATCCCCACTCACTGGTTGGGAAGTTATTCAGGAAAGCTGGATATGCTTTAGGGTGGCTCTGACCTTCAAGGAACGGAAGGGGCTTCTCTGACACAGGCTACCCCGCTGATGAACTCTCTACCCTTTCTATTTTTGTCATTAAACAGCTACTTGAGTAGACATCACTGCATTTTTTCTTTCTTCATTAGGTATTTTAAAATGTCTAATTGTGAGAACTCATTCTAAGAAGCTTGAATTTTCATGCTGAGGCATGAAATTAGTGTCCAGTAACTCAAAGCCTGTCTGCTTCACTACTTAATTTAGAGATATGCTGGTTGGCACAAGGCTTCTGGTGCCAAAAAAAATATTTCATTTCTGAAGCCTCCTAGCCAAGTTCAATGAAAAATATAACCATAAATACTCATTCCAATGACTCCCCAGGCCATAGTCACAAAGCTTTTACATTGCATTTACTCAGGGCTCCGCAGCCAAAATCATCTCACTCATTCTTCTCCAGGGTCCTTGGAAATGTCTGTATCCTCCCACCACCTGCCTTACTGTGTATATCCTTTCTTGCAGGTCATGTATCTAGATGCCAGGCTGAAGCTGTGGGCCCTGATTTCCTGCAGTCATAACCCTCTGGCTCCCTGCTTACCATGAGATGATACTCTGGCCAGAGGCCCTAGGGGCTGAAGCTTTGGACTTTTGGCTTTTACTGTAGAAGTCCCTTGTCCCTGGGGTTCTGATGCCTAGGTAGAGCTGATGAGTCCTATGTACTGGCCTGAAGGATGGATTTGTAAAGCTGATTTGCATGGGAAGAAAGGAAAGGGAGGTCTTAAAAGAATAGAGGTGGGAGTCTATAAATTACAATGCTCCTCTCCCTCACACTATGAGTTGCCCCTGGAATTCCCTTAGTCCCCAGAGGATAGTCCTGCTGTCAAAAGCCAGGCATAGACCAGTCACCATGTTGCAGGGAAGAGCCAATTCTAACTCCATGCTGTAGCCATTTCTTTTGACTTTAACCTTTGCTTTTGTTATTAAAATTATACATAATGGCCTGCCTCAGGGAACCCTGCCCCTCTGCTTGACTGTTAAACTAAAAGTGTCTTTGTTCAGCTCAGTTCAGTTCAGTTCAGTTGCTCAGTCATGTCTGACTCTTTGTGACCCCATGGACTACAGCACACCAAGCTTCCCTGTCCATCACCAAATCCCAGAGCTGACTCAAACTCATGTCCATTGAGTCAATAGTGCCATCCAACCATCTCATCCTTTGTCATTACGTTCTTCACACGCCTTCAGTCTTTCCCGGCATCAGAATCTTTCCCAGTGAGTCAGTTCTTCACCTCAAGTGATCAAAGTATTGGAGTTTCAGCTTCAGCATCAGTCCTTCCAATGGATATTTAGGACTGATTTCCTTTAGGATGGACTGGTTGGATCTCCTTGCAGTCCAAGGGACTCTCAAGAGTCTTCTCCAACACCACAGTTCAAAAGCATCAATTTTTCAGCACTCAGCTTTCTTTATAGTCCAACTCTTATATCCATACATGACTACTGGAAAAACCATAGCTTTGCGTAGACAGACCTTTGTTGGCAAAGTAATGTCTCTGCTTTTCAACATGCTATCTAGGTTGGTCATAACTTTTCTTTCAAAGAGCAAGAGTCTTTTAATTTCTGGCTGCAGTCACCACTTGCAGTGATTTTGGAGCCCCCAAACATAAAGCCTCTCACTGTTTCCATTGTTTCCCCATCTATTTGCCATGAAGTGATGGGACCAGATGCCATGATCTTAGTTTTCTGAATGTTGAGCTTTAAGCCAACTTTTTCACTCTCCTCTTTCACTTTCATCGAGAGGCTCTTTAGTTCTTCTTCACTTTCTGCCATAAGGGTGGTGTCATCTGCATATCTGAGGTTATTGAGATTTCTCCTGGCAATCTTGATTCCAGCTTGTGCTTCATCCAGCCTGGCATTTCTCATGATATACTCTGCTTACAAGTTAAATAAGTAGGGTGACAATATACAGCCTTGATGTACTCCTTTCCCGATTTGGAACCAGTCTGTTGTTCCATGTCCAGTTCTAATTGTTGTTTCTTGACCTGCATACAGATTTCTCAAGAGGCGGTCAGGTGGTCAGGTGGTCCATCTCTTTCAGAATTTTCCAGTTTGTTGTGATCCACACAGTCAAAGGCTTTGGCGTAGTCAAGAAAGCAAAAGCAGATGTTTTTCTGGAACTCTCTTGCTTTTTCTATGATCCAATGGATGTTGGAAATTTGGTCTCTGGTTCCTCTGCCTTTACTAAATCCAGCTTGAACATCTGGAAGTTCACAGTTCACGTACTGCTGAAGCCTTACTTGGAGATTTTTGAGCATTACTTTGCTAGTGTGCAAGATGAGTGCAACTGTGTGGTAGTTTGAAGATTCTTTGGTGTTGCCTTTCTTAGGGATTGGAATAAAAACTGACATTTTTCAGTCCTGTGGCCAGTGGTTTGGCCAAACCAAATGCTGAGGTTTCCAAATTTGCTGGCATATTGAGTGTGGCACTTTCACAACATCATCTTTTAGGATTTGAAATAGCTCTCCTGGAATTCTATCACCTCCACTAGCTTTGTTTATAGTGATGTTTCCTAAGGCCCACTTGACTTTGGACTCCAGGATGTCTGGCTCTAGGTGAGTGCTCACACCATCATGGTTATCTGGGCATGAAGATCTTTTTTGTATAGTTCTTCTGTGTATTCTTGCCACCTCTTCTTAATATCTTCTGCTTTTGTTAGGTTCATGCTGTTTCTGTCCTTTATTGAGCCCATCTTTGCATGAAATATTCCCTTGGTATCTCTAATTTTCCTGAAGAGATCTCTAGTCTTTCCCATTCTATTCTTTTCCTCTATTTCTTTGCATTGATCACTGAAGAAGGCTTTCTTATCTCTCCTTGTTATTCTTTGGAACTCTTCATTCTAATGGGTATATCTTTGCTTTTCTCCTTTGCCTTTAGCTTCTCTTCTTTTCTCAGCGAGTTGTAAGGCCTCCTCAGACAACCATTTTGCCTTTTTGCTTTTCCTTTTCTTGGGGATGATCTTGATCACTGTCTCCTGTACAATGTCATGAACCTCTGCACATAATTCTTCAGGCACTCTATCAGATGTAGTCCCTTGAATCTGTTTGTCACTTTCACTGTATAATCATAAGGGATTTGATTTAGGTCATACCTGAATGGTCAAGTGGTTTTCCCTACTTTCTTCAATTTAAGTCTGAATTTGGAATAAGGAGTTCATGATCTGAGCCACAGTCAGCTCCTGGTCTTGTTTTTGCTGACTGTATAGAGCTTCTCCATCTTTGGCTGCAAAGAATACAATCAACCTGCGAAGAGCCTGCCTGTGAATAGCTGCAAGAAAGAAGAGATTAACACATTCCTTCCCAGAGACTAGCCATCCCAGGAGATATTTCCAAGATAATGGGCCTTTTACTTTACTTTCTCAACTCCTCCCCCTCTCTGTTCTATAAAAGAAACTTGACTGGGCATACAGACCCCAACAAGATGGTCATTTTGAAACATTGGTCTGTCATCTTGTTGGTCAGATGGATTTCCGAATAAAGTTGGTATATTTACTGCTAACATTTAGAACAAGTTACTTGAAGATGAGTGCCTAATGGGACCAGAGGGACAGAACTTGGTAGGTTTTGTTTGTTGTTTTTAGTGTTTTGAGCCACCCTTGCTGCGATCATTTTGTTTTTCAGTTTAAAAGTCCTGCCTAGAAGGTCCACCACTTTTCTTTGAAAAGAATATTCTTATCACCCACTTTTTAAATGTGGAGGCTTCAGCATTGCCTAACAGAAGTAAAGTCTCATATTGCCTCCTTGATACTATTTTTTGCATGTGTGTTTGGTAAAATATACATAACATTTATCATTTTAACTATTTTTAAGAAGAGTTTAATGGTCTTAAGTATTTTCACATTGTTGTGACAACCATCACCACTGTTCATCTTCCAGAACTTTTTCCAAATCCCAAACTGAAATAATATCCATTAAATTAAAACTCACCTTTCCCACCCTCCCCCCAGTCCCTGTTACCACCATTCTACTTTCTGTCTCTGAAGTTACCTGTTCTAAACACCTAATATAAGTGGCATCATACAGTGTTTGTTCTTTTGTGCCTGGCTCATTTCATTTAGCATAATGCCTTCAAGGTTTATCCATGTTTTAACACAGGTCAGAATTTTATTTATTTATTTATTTTTTGGTCACACTGAGTGATTGGTAAGATTTTAGTTCCCTGACCAAGGACTGAACCTGTGCCCTTGGCAATAAAGGCATGGAGTCTTAACCAGTGGAAAGCAGGGAATTCCCATAATTTCATTACTTTTTAAGGCCAAATAATATTCCATTGTATGTATGTATCCATCTTCTTCACCCACTCACTGATTATTGCCACCTTCCGACTACTGTAACTAATCCTGCTGTGAGGGTTGGTATACAGCGGCCGTTCAGAGGCTGTAGCATCCAAAGCTAGATGCTCCTTTGATGGTTCTTGGGCCTCCCTGGTGGCGCAGAGGTTAAAGCGTCTGCCTGCAATGTGGGAGACCTGGGTTCAGTCCCTGGGTCACGAAGATCCCCTGGAGAAGGAAATGGCAACTCACTCTAGTATTCTTGCCTGGAGAATCCCATGGATGGAGGAGCTTGGTGGGCTACAATCCACGGGTCGCAAAGAGTCAGACACGACTAAGCGACTTCACTTTCACTTTTGCTGATGGTTCTTACATGCAGCAGGGTTAAGAGTCTCTGGTTCAGTTCAGCTCAGTCGCTCAGTCGTGTCCGATTCTTTGCGACCCCATGAATTGCAGCACGCCAGGCCTCCCTGTCCATCACCAACTCCCGGAGTTCACTCAGACTCACGTCTATTGAGTCCGTGATGCCATCCAGCCATCTCATCCTCTGTCGTCCCCTTCTCCTTCTGCCCCCAATCCCTCCCAGCATCAGAGTCTTTTCCAATGAGTCAAATCTTCACATCAGGTGGCCAAAGTCCTGGAGTTTCAGCTTTAGCATCATTCCTTTCAAAGAAATCCCAGGGCTGATCTCCTTCAGAATGGACTGGTTGGATCTCCTTGCAGTCCAAGGGACTCTCAAGAGTCTTCTCCAACACCACAGTTCTAAAGCATCAATTCTTCGGCGCTCAGCCTTCTTCACAGTCCAACTCTCACATCCATACATGACCACAGGAAAAACCATAGCCTTGACTAGATGGACCTTAGTCGGCAAAGTAATGTCTCTGCTTTTGAATATACTATCTAGGTTGGTCATAACTTTTCTTCCAAGGAGTAAGACATGGATGGAGGAGCTTGGTGGGCTACAATCCACGGGTCGCAAAGAGTCAGACACGACTAAGCGACTTCACTTTCACTTTTGCTTGATGGTTCTTACATGCAGCAGGGTTAAGAGTCTCTGGTTCAGTTCAGCTCAGTCGCTCAGTCGTGTCCGATTCTTTGCGACCCCATGAATTGCAGCACGCCAGGCCTCCCTGTCCATCACCAACTCCCGGAGTTCACTCAGACTCACGTCTATTGAGTCCGTGATGCCATCCAGCCATCTCATCCTCTGTCGTCCCCTTCTCCTCCTGCCCCCAATCCCTTCCAGCATCAGAGTCTTTTCCAATGAGTCAAATCTTCACATCAGGTGGCCAAAGTCCTGGAGTTTCAGCTTTAGCATCATTCCTTTCAAAGAAATCCCAGGGCTGATCTCCTTCAGAATGGACTGGTTGGATCTCCTTGCAGTCCAAGGGACTCTCAAGAGTCTTCTCCAACACCACAGTTCTAAAGCATCAATTCTTCGGCGCTCAGCCTTCTTCACAGTCCAACTCTCACATCCATACATGACCACAGGAAAAACCATAGCCTTGACTAGATGGACCTTAGTCGGCAAAGTAATGTCTCTGCTTTTGAATATACTATCTAGGTTGGTCATAACTTTTCTTCCAAGGAGTAAGTGTCTTTTAATTTCATGGCTGCAATCGCCTTCTGCAGTGATTTTGGAGCCCAGGAAAATAAAGCCTGACACTGTTTCCACTATTTCTCCATCTATTTGCCATGAAGTGATGGAACCGAATGCCATGATCTTAGTTTTCTGAATGTTGAGCTTTAAGCCAACTTTTTTACTCTCCTCTTTCACTTTCATCAAGAGACTCTTTAGCTCCTCTTCACTTTCTGCCATAAGGGTGGTGTCATCTGCATATCTGAGGTTATTGAGATTTCTCCCAGCAATCTTGATTCCAGCTTGTGTCTCTGGTTCGGGGCTACTCAAAGTAAGACTTCCTCACAGTGTAGCTGTGGAAGCCATGAGGTGACAGAATCAGACAAACCCTTGTACCATCAGGGTTTCTTATTGATCTCAGGTCCCATTCAGTGCTGTCTTCCTGGAGGTGGGCTTCTGTTGGTGTCCCTGTCCTCCTTTCTAATTAGCTGCTTCAGTGACCCTGAGATCTTAGGCCTTCTTGCAAATTGGCCCCCTCTTTTCCTTGAGATCAACTCCACAGGTGAAGAAGGGTGGAGGCCTTTGTTTTCTACAAAAGATCTTGCTGCACCCTTTCCCCTAGGGAACGGAGCATCTTTAAGCTCTTATATTTGCCTAACCCAAGTATCTTCTTAGAACAAAGAAAATTTTCCCCAAATGACTTTCTGCTTTTACTAAGGCTCAGAAACAGCTGTCAGCCCTTAAACTGCTGCTCCAAAGACTAAATCAGTTTTGCTTAACCAAAAAGCCCACTGTCTTCACAGGACTTCTGGGTAACAGGATCTGGCTTTAGGTTCGAAGTGCATGTAGCAACATGGGCAGAGGTTACTTGGGTGTTCAGAAGCCACTATGCCATGTGGGCCGATGAGAGGTTCCTTTTACTCCACCTGAGGGGTCCACAGAGCAGCTCACAGGATAGTGAGGACTTCAGGGGGTACCTTGGGGCTGGGACCTCAGCCTCTGGCAGGAATGGCAGTGTCATTGCTCACCCTGGCTTTGAGGGTTAAGACTGAGCTCCTGTGCTCCTCTGGGGCCTCCAGCCATTGGCACTGGAGGAGGCCACAGGTCTGGGTTACTCAAATGGGGTCTAACCCAAGGAGTTTTGAGTTTTTACTGCTCAACGAGTTGTCTTAGGACCTCTGGGCCGAAGGGGCTTTGGCAAATTCTGATTCACCCAGGTAATTCTCAAAATCAACAAATAGTGAGACTGATTCTTAGAAAAGTAGTTTCAAATCTTCACATTTCCCAGAGCTAGAGTCAGTTTGATTTTCATCCTCCTCAACTCTTCCTGCTCTGAGGATGCTGCTAGAAAGTAAAATGGTCTGGATTCTGAAAGCAAGGCCAGGCTCTAGAGACAGGGTATATGCAACTCGGAATTGTAAGCCCCAGTACAAGGAGCTGGTCTTAGGAAGACTTTTCAGCCTTTGGTTTGCATGAAGCAGTTCTCATCCTGAGGTGTTAGACAGCAAGAGCCCAGGAAACTAGGTCTGCCTGCTGGTGACCAGAACTGATTAGGCACTTCTGGGGCTACCATTTTCTCTAGAAGATCTTCAAGATCAAAGTCTTTCTAATGAGGCCATCCAGCTATTCAGGAGAGGCTGTCTTTTCTTCACCAAAACAGGAGTTGGAGCCCTGAAGAAGGAGGCAGGCATGGGGACTGGTCAAATCTGGCTGAGTATGGGTGCTAGAGACTCAACAAACTCTTTATATACATTTATGCCAAGCTCTGCTCCCAAACAAACTTCACAGGAGCACCTGTTTTGGTTAAGTCATGCTCCTGGGCCCCAAGGGATACAGAAAAAGATAAAGCAATAAAAAACTCACCATCCGGAAGAGGAGAGAGTCAGGCATACAAAGTAAGGAATCAATGCCCCCCAAAGGAGTACAGGGGAGGAAAGATTTTCCCTTTACCCTCCTAGGTTCATTAGCTGGATCTATGAAATAGCAGATAAGAGGTACATTAACAGGAGAAAAGATATTTAAATTTATTAATTTTTAATATTATGTGGACAGAGGCAAATTAGGAGAACAAAGTGAATACCCAAAAAAAGTGGTAGGATTTGAGACTCTATGTGTTCTTACAGGGGAAGAGAAGAGGTGTACAGGTCCCTTAGGGGAGAGTAAATGATTTTTAGGAAAGATAAATGGGCCCTTAGAAGATCAGATGAGAGAAAAGATAGTTTGTGACAAAGTTTGTCAGGGTGTGATGTGGACTTCCAGTCTCCTCTCCTGTGATAAGAGTTGATCTTCCTAGGTTAATGAAACACCTTCCTGGGGGAGGGGATTTTTGACAATTGAGTTCCTTTTGGAGGATCTGTCTTTAGACAGATAAGAAGAATCCAGAGAAAGTCTTTCTCTGCATTTCAAGTACCTTCACCTCAAAATAATCAATACACTGAAGCTGTATATCTTGTGGTGGCATGTCCTGAACTCCTTCCAAAGCACAAGCAGAATATGTGATCCTCCAGCTGTGTGGGATGTTGTTCAGTTAAGGCTGCTGCATTGTTTGATACAAGATTGGTATTCTTTTAAATAATGACAGACACCAACATCATAACATTTTATTAGGGTCAAATGTGTGCTAAGCCCTCTAAATGCATTAATCTGTTTAGCTGATATAACAACACTAAAAGGAAAGTACTATTATTATTATCTGTGTTCTACAGATGAGGTTAAATGCTATTTAGAGATGTTGCATGTTTTCCTGAAATAGTCCACCTGGTAAGAGGGAAGCCAGAATTTTGGTCCAGCTTTGTCCAGTGCTAAAGCTTGACTTGTTCGTGTGATTCTGTGCTAGACGTCCAGATGTATTGACAGGCATGAAGAACGGAGCTCTGCACGGGTGCTGATTCTGGCTTCAGTACTATCCAGCTGTGGACTTATGTCAGTACTGTGTCCCCAAAGACTTCGGTTTCCTCCTCATTTGTTTTAATGGTTTAACCAGGTAACTACAAATGTGTCTTCCATTTCTAAAATTCTTTAAACCTAGGGTTTTCTAGTTCCTAAAATGAAACCATCTCATGCTCACTCTTTTAAATGCTTAAATCCCAAAAGACATTTAGGGGACAAGTAAGGTGCTATTGCACTCATGCCTCTCTGACTTCTGGGAAAGATGCTAAAAATGTCCGAGTTCCAAGACAGGGAACAAAGGCAGGGGTGCAGAATTAGGGAGCTACAATCATGTTTGAAAGGAACTCAACAAAAGTATTTCCATATAGTGTATATTAGGGTTGACCTCTATGTCAAACACCCCCTGTGACTCAATGGTTTAACCAAAGGATAGTTTATCTCTTTCTTAGGAACCGTCCAACCCAAGTGTCCTAGTCGTATGTATGGCTCTTCTCCAAAAGGCTTCTCAGGAACCCAGGCTCCTGTTTGTGGCTCCGTCTGACTCCTAAGCCCCCAAAGCACTTTGCTTCCAGTTGTAGAGAATCATATCAGAGGCTTTTAGGGTGCAGGAAGTTAGCATCTCTCACTTCTGCCCCATTCCACTGGCCGAAATTGGTCACATTATCCCACCTATCTTCCTAGGAGAGGTTAGGAAATATAGTCTCACTGTGTGCCCCAAAAGGAGCTGACCTTGATGAACACACAGTAGTCTCTAGAAGCCCATAAACAGTTAAATCAACCTTAACATAGCAAAGAAGGCACTTACCCTACCAGTCATGGAGATGCTCCAATGCTGTCCTCTTTGGGTTGTCCATGTCCATTTCCCCATCATGATGTTCAGAATATTTACCTGTCGTCCTTGCTGTATTGTTGTTTAGTCCCTAAATTGTGTCTGACTCTTTGTGACTCCATGGACTGCAGCACACCTGCTCTATCCCAGGTTTTTTCTGTTCCCAGATGATGGAGTGTAGTTGGATTCAAACGTCCTGGTTATTCCTCTCTCTGTGGCAGCATCTGCCCTTATGTCCTGTCAAATGACAAAAGCAAAATAATTTGAGTCTGATGTCCTTTACTCAAGGGAAATCAATCTGCATACAGGGGTGGGGGTGTGGAGGTGGTGGGCTGGCGGGCGTGCAGTGCTTCCCAAGCAGATGGGATGTTTGGGTAAAAGTGAGTTTACAGCGTGTTTAAAAAGACCTCCCAGAAACAGGAAACTGGACATGATGGGCTAAGAAGTCAGAGATCTCCTTATAAGGCTAGCAGGTCCCGTTTTCTAGGATGAGGTGAGCTGACTAAAGCTGAGCTGGAGGACTGTGATTGGTAGATATGAGGATTCCATGCCGGCTCACTTAAGTTTAGATTTGTGTCCTGGGCGAGGCCCGGGGGGCAGCCTCCTTTCAGTGGATCTCAATATGCAGGTTCACTTTATCAGTCCAAAGTGTGGGCTTAACATTTCATCAGGCCTCAGCCTAGGGTGACCCTTCGCTCCACATCTTAAAGCCCTGGTTCCCTCTGGTTTCCCCAAACCACCTCCCTGTGTCGCCACAGTTTACAACACCTGGAGAGAGCTGTGCGCCCCCACCTCCCCTGCCTGGGAGCTTGCTTCTGTTTGACAAATTCCCGAGCACACCTCTCTTACCCAGGGGATGGGAAAGGGTGGGAAAAGCTGCTTTCTCAGGGACCTGTCACCTCCCCTCTGCTTCTCTCCTCCCGGAAAGTCCTGATAATCCCTGACTAGTTCTCAGTTTTCCCATTCCTAGTATTTATGGCATAAACTTGATGCTTCCATGATTAAATTTTGGCTGTTCAGCCTCAGTCTTACCACTCCCAAGTAGTTTTCTGTTTTTTCTGCCTTACACTCCACCTCTGAGGCAATAGGACTTTCCTGATAGCTCAGTCACTCAGTCGTGTCCAACTCTTTGTGACCGCATGGACTGCAGCACACCAGGCCTCCCTGTCCATCACCAACTCCTGGAGTTTACTCAAACTCATGTTCACTGAGTCGGTGATGCCATCCAAGCATCTCATCCTCTGTCGTCCGCTTCTCCTCCTGCCCCCAATCCCTCCCAGCATCAGGGTCTTTTCCAATGAGTCAACTCTTCGCATGAGGTGGTCAAAGTATTGGAGTTTCAGCTTCAGCATCAGTCCTTCCAATGAACACCCAGGACTGATCTCCTTTAGGATGGACTGGTTAGATCTCCTTGCAGTTCAAGGGACTCTCAAGAGTCTTCTCCAACACCACAGTTCAAAAGCATCAATTCTTCGGCGCTCAGCTTTCTTTATAGTTCAACTCTCACATCCATACATGATCACTGGAAAAACCACAGCCTTGACATAGCCAGACCTTTGTTGACAAAGTAATGTCTCTGCTTTTTAATATGCTATCTACGTTGGTCATAACTTTTCTTCCAAGGAGTAGTGAAAGTGAAGTGAAAGTGAAGTCGCTCAGTCATGTCCAACTCTCAGTGACCCCATGGACTGCAGCCCACCAAGCTCCTCCATCCATGGGATTTTCCAGGCAAGAGTACTGGAGTAGGGTGCCATCCAAGGAGTAAGCGTCTTTTAATTTCATGGCTGCAATCACCATCTGCAGTGATCTGGGAGCCCAGAAAAATAAAGTTAGCCACTGTTTCCACTGTTTCCCTATTTATTTGCCATGAAGTAATGGGACTGGATGCCATGATCTTAGTTTTCTGAATGTTGAGCTTTAAGCCATTTTTTTTCACTCTCCTCTTTCACTTTCATCAAGAGGCTCTTTAGTTCTTCTTCACTTTCTGCCATAAGGGTGGTGTCTTCTGAATATCTGAGGTTACTGATATTTCTCCCAGCAATCTTGATTCCAGCTTGTGCTTCTTCCAGTCCAGCATTTCTCATGATGACTCTGCATAGAAGTTAAATAAGCAGGGTGACAATACACAGCCTTGACGTACTCCTTTTCCTATTTGGAACCAGTCTGTTGTTCCATGTCCAGTTCTAACTATTGCTTCCTGACCTGCATACATATTTCTCAAGAGGTAGGTCAGGTGGTCTGGTATTCCCATCTCTTGAAGAATTTCCCACAGTTTGTTGTGATCCATACAGTCGAAGGCTTTGGCATAGTCAATAAAACAGAAATAGATGTTTTTCTATTGCTTTTTCGATGATCCAATGGATAATCCAACTGATAGCTCAGCTGATAAAGAATCCTTCTGCAATGCAGGAGACTCTGGTTCGATTTCTGGGTTGGGATGGTCCCCTGGAGAAGGGATAGGCTACCCACTCCAATATTCTTCAGCTTTCCTTGTGGCTCAGCTGGTAAATAATCTACCTCAATGTGGGAGACCTGGGTTTGATCCTTCATTTGGGAAGATCCCTGGAGAAAGGAAAAGCTACCCATTCCAGTATTCTGGCCTAGAGAATTCCATGGATTGTATAGTACAGTCAGTTCAGTTCAGTTGCTTAGTTGTGTCCAACTCTTTGCAACCACATGGACTGCAGCTTGCCAGGCCTCCCTGTCCATCACCAACTCCCCAAGTTTACTTAGACTCATGTCCATTGAGTCAGTGATGCCATCCAACCATCTCATCCTCTGTCGTCCCCTTCTCCTCCTGCCTTCAATTTTTCCCAGCATCAAGGTATAGTCTATGAGGTCACAGAGTCAGACACAACTGAGCAACTTTCACTTCACCTGAGGCAATAAACGCTACTGACTTCCAGGTGATAAGAAAAGACTATAGACAGAATCAGGAATAGGGCGAGGGACACCAGGTAATAAACCTAGAGGGAAAGGCTATAAACACGCACACACAGAGAAGCATTTATAGGCATAAGTGAAAGTGAAGTCGCTCAGTTGTGTCCGACTCTTTGTGACCCCATGGACTGTAGCCTACCAGGCTCCTCCCTCCATGGGATTCTCCAGGCAGAGTACTGGAGCGGGTTGCCATTTCCTTCTCCCGGGGATCTTCCCGACCCAGGGATCGAACCCAGGTCTCCTGCATTCCAGGCAGACGCTTTAACCTCTGAGCCACCAGGAAAGCAAAATATTTTTATGTACCAATCTCATTTAAGTCTCAGTGACCCCTCTATGATACAGTAGTGATATACCCACTACTATCTCTGTTTGATAGATGAAGACACAACATTTCATTCTTAAGCTACATTTTGCCAGGGCACTTTTTGATGTATGGTGGCTTCCCAGTGGCGCTAGTGGTAAGGAACCCACCTGCCAATGAAGGAGACGAAAGAGATGAAGGTTTGATCCCTGGGTCAGGAAGATCTGCTGGAGGACGGCATGGCAACCCACTCCAGTATTCTTGCCTGGAGAATCCCATGAACGGAGGAGTCTGGTGGGCTACAATCCATACAGTTGCAAAGTCAGACACTACTGAAGCAACTTAGCGCACACACACACACCACACACACGCAAGTGAAAAGTTTAAAGATCATTTTGAATATAAAAAAATTAGGAGAAGGGCTATTTCAAAGCTGAATAGTGTTATTGCTTTTAAGCGCCAACATAAATTAACCAATATGAAATCCTGTCCAATGGAGACGGGAGACCAATCTTAGACTTTCTTTAACAAATACCTAAGGCACTCTTGAAATTTGTAAGAAGCCTGTTACTTGGAATGGATCAAAAAAAAGGTTTGAAAATTACCCTCTTAATTAAGTTTGACTCCCTCTTGCAGTCTCTTCTAATGATTAGCTTACTAGAAAAAAAAATCCTTTTATTTACCAACAGCAGGAATGTAAAGTTTGCTTAATCTTCCAATAAACATTGATTGAGGCTATTTCCAGGCCCTTATCTAAAGTCATTGTGTTTTAAACTCTCCAATTTGCAGCACTCAGATTCTTTAGGCTATCTCCTCCCCTCTACTTTAAAATCTTTTTTAAAAAGTTTAATGGTAAAGATTCTTCATTCAGTGAATGCCTGAAGCAGATGATGCATTGGAGGTGGGGTTTAGGAGACTCTCCGAGGAGTGAACAGGTAACAGGCCAGGGAAGTGGTGTACAGAATGAGAAGAGGCGGAAGACAGTGCCTGGCACCAATGGAGTGTTCATGCGTGCGTGCATGCGTGCTAAGTCGTTACCAGCTCTTTGAGATCCCATGACTGTAGCCCGCCAGACTCCTCTGTCTACAGGATTCTCCAGGCAAGAGTACTGGAGTGGGTTGCCATTTCCTCCTCAGGGGATCTTCCTGACCCAGGGATCAAACCCAGGTCTCTAGCTGGCGGTCAAACCCAGGTCACTAATGCTACCTGGGAAGCCCCAGTGGAGTGTTCAAGAAATGACTAAAAGATGCCCTGGTGCTGCAGAAATGATACAGCCTATTCAGGCCCTCTTGGGGGTGACTTCAGTCGCCCAGGGAAGGCTTCCTCTTTGACTGGCCTTGGCTGAATCTCAGTGCCTCACGGTGACTGAGCTTGCCTTGCAATGCCCATTCACGATGCCCATCCACACTTTTGGCTCATAGCACCAGACAGCACAGTAGAAAAGTCAGGAGAAGCATGTGGTGGTGGTTTAGGTGCTGAGCCTCAGAGAACCATAAGCAATAAAAATGATGTGTTGTTTTAAACCACTACATACTGGGGTGTTTCTAGAGTATGACCTCAGGGGAGATATATAACCACTTGGAGGTTTAGTTTCCTTCTGTAAAACAGGCAAACTAACAGTATCTACTTCACAGAGTAAGTGTGATATGAATGTAATAATGGTAGAAGTACTAAGCACAGAGCCCACCACACAGTAGGTCTTCAGTACATGGCAAGGTCCTCATGCCCCTTCTCCAGGAGGTCATATATCCCAGATGTAAGTGAATCTTGGCCACTGTTCCAAACTTCCTGGGCAGACACCCAACTTTCCTCAAAGGGAATGCCCAGGACCAAATTTGAAACGGGCTGAATAGCATTTGGGTTTTTCTTTCTGGGACAATTTGTGACCCCCTGCAAGAAAAATATCACCACCTGTATGAAGAAAAGGGTATGCTTTTTCTTTTTCCTTAATTTAAGAGATAGAGGAATTAAGTCTTCACCTTTTTTTAAAAAACAAGAAATATGCTTGCTCGTGCTAGAAACTACTGGCTTGAAATAAAACAACTCTCCTTCTGTTTCACAGCCAGCAGGTTTTCTGCAACACCCAGTCCTGCAGAGCCACAGACTGCACAGTGGGCAGACTTTGTCGAACAGATGAGCAACTGTGGCTTAATTTGTTTTTTGGGAGAAAAAAAAAGGTCCTGAAGCAATTGATAAACAGGAGGCTGAGGTCAGTGTGAAGGAAGAGTAAATGAGGCCAGATTGGGGACTGCTGGAACCTAAGCCTCTTTCATCCCCAATCCTGAACCCAGCAGGCAGGCACGTGTGAGTGAAGCCAGGACTAATCTACCAGGAAGGGGGCCGAAAGTCTTTTGCCTTGCCCGAGTTTGGAATTACATTTTCATTATCATTCAAAATTATTTTAAAATTTATTTTATATTCTTTTCAGTTCAGTTCAGTTCAGTCGCTCAGTCGTGTCCGACTCTTTGCGACCCCATGAATCGCAGTACTTATTTCTTATTCCAAAACTTTTTCCAAAGTGGCTCAGACGATAAAGAATCTGCGTGCAATGCAGAGGACCTGGGTTGGATCCCTGGGTCAGGAAGATCCCCTGGAGAAGGGAATGGCTGTCCACTGCAGTATTTTTGCCTGGAGAATTCCATAGACAGAGAAGCCTGGAAGGCTATGGTCCATGGGGTCACAAAGGGTTGGATATGACTGAGCAACTAACACATACACACACACACACACACACACACACACACACACACACAGAGTTAAATGTACTTTGCACACTCTGTAGCGGGCTATCCAAACTTTTCTGCTCCTGACTTTTTCACATTGATCTTGATAATCATTCCATACCACCACCTAGAAACAGCTAAGTTTCTGGAGAGGTCACATAATGTTTGTTCCACAGTCTGAATGAACCAGAATTTATTTAATTTTATTAACAGCAAAGCGGTTATGTTCAATCTTCTTAGAGCTGGCTTTAAATTAAAAAAGTGTTCTTGAAGGGTCTTTGTTGTCCTTTAGATTTCAGGTAGCAGCTAGGCAATGCTCTTTAGGAGCCTTATAAATACAACTTCTAGTTCTTACTCTGGTCTAAATTGTGTTGGGTGTGGTACCCCCAGGGGTGGTTGATTATTTTATTGCCTTGTCCTGTTAGGACTTCGTTGTTCCATGTTTGAATGTGTATCCAGGAAGTGGAAATAATGTCCCTGACACCCCCACTTCCTTTTCTGGCAAATCTGTGTCCGGTGAGTGAATCCAACTACTTTCACCCACCCTCTTCCTTCAATCAGATGCTTGGCCTGCATTGTCCTGGCTGAAATCTGGAGATTTTAGGAAATGGACCTCAAGAGTGCTTCCAGGCAGGACTAGTTTGAGGAACTATTGTTCATTTTGGTTAACTGAGCCTTCCTTTTCTTCCCTCTGTGGATTCTTTTGGCCCCTCACTTTCAACCCCCACCCCAGTTGTTCTGAGCTCACCTCTCAGAATCATTTAGACTTAATGTGAGTTCAAGTCAGCACCTACTTCTTGCTCCTAGTGGTATCTGTCCTTTAAATTTTTTACTCATCATAATTATAGAACAAAAAAGATTTGTCTCCTTAAACCTTCGCAGTTTTGTAACACACACAACTGTTTTGTCTTCAGCAGTTGGGGCAATGTCCTCATCGCCCTCCATCACCACCAGAATCATGCCAGCTTTCTCCCTGCCCTAAGAGGACAGACAGGAAGGGGCAGGCCTGGGTGGTTCAGGACCTAAGGGTGTGGCTGGAGTCTCTGTGTCTGTTTCCTGTGGTGGAGGGGCAAATGCCACCACCTTGGGCATGGGGTGCTAAGGTTGAGCTGCAGAAACATGTCCTCCAAAAGCAAGGTCCCCGGTAAGTATCAGACAGGGCAGCCCTAGTTCACAACTTGAAGGTTCAGTGTAGCAGGGAAATCCTCAGGGGCATCACACCAGGAGGTAAGGAATTTGGAACTGGCAACTGCAACTTCGCTGGGCCTCAGTAACCGCCTGGTAGAGCTGTAATGCACATTAAAGGAATTGATATACAGCTGTGGCAAGAGCTCTGTAAATCAGCCCTAATCGTTATGTGAAGTGGCCCAGACACTGTGGCCCAGCTTCTTGTTACCTGGACTAGATTAGCTTGTTTCAGCTCCACGTGTCCTCTTTGGACTTGCCTTGCTCTCCTGGTCTGGACCAAGGGGACCACTCCAGCCTTTTCTGGCCTGACCCATCTTCCTAGTCTCTCAGCTCCCTTTGCACCTCTTCTTAATGGCTGCCACCTTAGCCAGCCTTCAGTCTTCCACTCTTCCTCTGCAGGACCATCAAAGCCTCAACCTCCTCCCATAAAGCCAAAAAGCCCACCGTGTACCAAAGAGAAAACAAACACTTCCTTCCCGGGTGCTTTTGTGTCTCTTTGATCCCTCATCTTTGCATTGTCCAGTCAGTCTCCTTCCAAGTTCCCAATTCTGGTGTCTCCCTGGCCCAGCCCTTTGTATGTGCTGAGGACAAAGTCTGGGGATGAAAAGATACGGATGCACAATTCTGACACCTGGGGCCTCTGTGACATCAGTGATGGTGATACCTCTCCATCCTTCAGCATCTGTCTCTACACAGGAAGATAAGGGCAACAGAACAGAACTTGGACGTTGTGCGGGCCCACTATAGACCTGGCTCTGTTCTTAGCCCTTTACACTTACTCTGTCATTAATCCTCACACAGCCATCTAACATAGATGTTAGGACCATTCTGCAGATTTCCAAACTCAGGCTCAAAGCAGGTGCACATCAAGGACTCATCACTACTGGGGAGCAGAAATGGGATTTGCTCCAGGTCTGCCTGACACTGGGGCTTCCCTGGTGGCTCAGATGGTAAAGAATCCACCTGTAATGCAGGAGACCTGGGTTCTATCCCTGGGTCAGGAAGATCTCCTAAAGAAGGGAATGGGTACCCACTCCAGTATTCTTGCCTGGAGAATCCCATGGACAGGCAGAGGGGTCTGGGGGTGCTACAGTCCATGGAGTCACAGAGTTGGACATGACTGAGTGACTCACACTTTCACTTCACTTTCACGGCCTGGCTTCAGTTCCCATGCATGTTAAAGTAAATCTGAGCCAGTGGGACTTGACACAGTAGGAACATTTTGCATTCTGTTTTGTTATCTTCTACATCTGAACTTGGAACATACAACGTCTTAGCCAAGGATTTCAAGCTTTGTCTTGTCTGGTAGGAAATGGCGACCCACTCCAGTATTCTTGTCTGGAAAATTCCATGGAGAGAGAAGCCTGGCCAGCTATAGTCCATAGGGTCACAAAGAGTCAGACACGACTGATTGACTGAGCATGTACGCACTTGTCTGCACAGTGGTTTGATTTTGAAATAGCCAATTTGTAGACATTTAGAAGTATTCTTGCCAAGACTGAAACAGCATGTTCAGTTGTTTCCCCAAACTTCTGAAATACACTCTCCCAGAAATTAATCATCCAGAGGACAGCAGGTACTAGGAAGGTGGTGTCCAGGGTTTCTCACCTCCTATGAAGAGCTCATGTAGACAAAAGCGCATCACAAAATGTTCTGACAAAGAAATCAGTGGATGGAAAATGGTACCTCATAGTCTGAGAGTCTAAAATGGTTGAAAGTTTTATTCAAATTAAGCAATGCTCACTTTTATATAACCTAGAGCAAGAGCACTCAACAGTGCTCTTTTGTAGCTCCCAAGCCGTCACAGATGTATGAAATATCTACAGATTCAGTCTTAGCTTCTACCCCAAGGCTTCTGTTTCCCTCAAGGTTTAAACCATGCCCTGTGAATTTTTACCTGAAGTTTTCTTTTGAGCACACTCTGCCTAACAATCTCTTTGATTTTTCAGTATTAAACAGAGGAACTGCACTGGGTTGAGTAGTGCCTCCCCAGAAAGTTCATGTCTACTCAGAACTTCAGAATGTGACCTTTTTGGAAACAGAGTCTTTGCAGATGTAATTAGTTAAGATAATGTCACTCTTTGGGGTCTTCCCTTCTCCAGGGCATCTTCCCAACCCAGGGATTGAACCCAGGTCTCACACATTGCAAGTGGATTCTTTACCAGCTGACCCACAAAGGAAGCTCCCAGATTGGGGCATGGAGAGCTAAATTCAATGACTGGCATTGTCCTATGAGAAAGGAGAAGGAGAATCAAATGCAAAGACATGGGTGGGGAAGAAGGCCATGTGACAATGGAGGAAGAGAATGGAGTGATGCAGCTACCAGTTTCCTTCCTATCTGAAAGCAGAGAGTTCCTAGGAAACCTTTCATAAGCCAAGATCGTGTAAAGTGGAGAAGCAATTACCTTAGGACACATCTTGCTAACAGATGCACAAAATAAATCGAGACAAAGCACAGATGCTCACAGACACAGTTCAAAGCTATGGTGGCTTGATGATGAAATGCTGAGTGTGATTCCCCGGGAAGGAACTTGGCAGGGCCATTTTTGCTGCTTCACTTGTTATTGTTTATTTGATGTATCTGACAACCCCATGGACTGCAGCACACCAGGCTTCCCAGTCCTTCACTATCTCCTGGAGTTTGCTCAAACTATGTCCATTGATACGATGATGCCATCCATCCATCTCATTCTCTGTCATCCCCTTCTCCCCTGTCCTCAGTCTTTCTCAGCATCAGAGTCTTTTCCAATGAGACATCTCTTTGAATCAGGTGGCCAAAGTACTGGAGCTTCAGCTTCAGCATCAGTCCTTCCAACGAATATTCAGGATTGATTTCCATTAGGATTGACTGGTTCGATCTCCTTGCAAGACCAATGCTGAACACTGTTTTCACTTTTCACCTTTTTTGGGTAAAAGCAAAGTTTCTCTTCAGATTTCTTTCAGTTAGTGAAAACAGGTACTAATATGGGTCCTTCATAACAGTGAAGTGGCATAAAGTGAACTTTTGAAAAGCAGGGTATATCTGTATATATACAGGATATATACAGGTATATATACAGATATATATACAGGAACACCGAGGATTGCTGGAAACCACCAGAAGCTAGAAAGAGCCAGGAAGGACTCTTCCTGGCTTTCCAGGGAGCATGGTAGGGTTGACCCCTTGGTGGAGCAGACCAGGCTCCAGAACTGTGAGAGGACACTTTTCCAGGGTTGTAAGCCACGTAGTTGTGATAACGTGTCATGGCAGCCCTAGAAAACTAATAGAGACTCTCATTTGACTCTTTAAATAAAAAGCTTCCTTTACTATGAGCATTGCCATGAGCTTTTCTTGTTTTTAAATGAGACTCTCTGAACCTCAGTTTTCTCACGTAAAGATTATGTATCAATCAGCTGTTGCTGCCTAAAAACCACCCCACAGCTCAGTGGCATAAAACAGTGATTGTGTATGACCACACTCAAAGGTCTGTGGGGTGGCTAGGTGCCTCTGCTCATACATCCCTTATTCTTCTGAAATCTCCAGGCCCCAGCATATTGTGGTAATGACAGAAGTCCAAGCTGGCATTTAAAGCCTCTGCTTGGGACTTCCCTGGTGGTCCAGTGGCTAAGACTCCCAAGGCAAGGGGCCTGGGTTTGATCCCTGGTCGGGAAACTGGCTTTCACATACTGTCACTAAGAGTTCACTTGTGGAAACTAAGAGTTCACATACTGAAACTGAAGATCCCACGTGCCACAACAACAACAACACTGCACAGCACAACTAAGGCCCAACACAATCAAATGAATTTTTTTTTTTTTTTTTTTAAGTCTCTGCTTATGTCACTGTAACTGAGAAGAAACCTATGGGGCCTTCCCAGGACAGAACCCTCTCCATATGCTCTGCTTTAGCCTTTCTCTGAAGCACCTACATAATAGTATCTGATGCACATTTTCTGAGTTGTTTTACAGATGCTAAAACCCCACCAAACAGAGGAAATTAACTACCTGATGACCATGTGACCATGAGTATGTAGGCCTCAAACCTATTGGAGCCTGAAGATTGATTAAGTGACACTCTCCTCATCTGGCCTTTAAAGATGCTTTGCTGGAACCCATCAAGGAGTTCGGGTGTTTTGAGCACTAGCTGCCCTGGACCCTTGCTTGGTGCCTTGAATAAAACCCTGCACTTTCTTTCACCACAACCCAGTGTCAGCAGAGTGCCTTTATGGTGCACGAGTGAGCAGATCTAAGTTTGGGTTCAGCAACATCACTGTTAACATCCCGTTGGCTAAATCAAGTCATGAGGCCAACTCCACTCTGCTCACAGTGAGAGGGTGAAAGGAGGAATATTTGTTCAATAGTAATCCCAGCTAACACAGATGTGGTAATACCTGCTGCTACAGACTGAATATGGTATCCCCCTAAATTCATAATTGAGACTTAATTCTCAATGTGATAGTATTTGCAGGTAAGGCCTTTGAAAGGTGACTAGGTCATGATGGTGGAGCCCTCATAAATGGGATTAGTGCCCTTATAAAAAGGACCCAAGAGACCTTAGAGAGCTCCCTCACCTCTTCTGTCACGTGAGAACACAGAGAAAAGATAGCCATCACTGAACCAGAAAGCAAGTTGTCACCAGACACCTGATTTGCCAGTGCCCTCATCTTGAGTGGTGGAGTGATATCCATTTAAGTAAACATAAATTCAATTTTGATTTTCTGATCATATCCTATCTGTTATGAAGGTTCTGTCCCATCCATGAAACTGCCATCCAACTTCCACACTCTCATGGGGAGGCCATTATTCTGCTGATCGTGTGGTCAAAACCAGTGACAAGGACAGCCCAGACTCAAAGGGAGGGGAAATAGACTCCATTATTTGATGGGAGAAATAACAAATCTTTTGTGGCTCTTTAACCCATGCCACTGTAGATGGTGACTGCAGCCATGAAATTAAAAGACGCTTGCTCCTTGGGAAAAAAGCTATGACCAAACTAGACAGCATATTAAAAAGCAGAGATGTTACTTTACCAACAAAAGTCCATTTAGTCAAAGCTATGGTTTTTCCAGTGGTCACATACAGATGTGAGAGTTGGACTATAAAGAAAGCTGAGCGCTGAAGAATTGATGCTTTTGAACTGTGGTGTTGGAGAAGACTCTTGAGAATCTCTTGGACTGAAGGAGATCCAACCAGTCCATCCTAAAGTAAATAAGTCCTGAATATTCATTGGAAGGACTGATGTTGAAGCTGAAACTCCAATACTTTGGCCACCTAATGCCAAGAATTGACTAATTTGAAAAGACCCTGATGCTAGGAAAGATTGGAGGTGGGAGGAGAAGGGAACGACAAAGGATGAGATGGTTGGATGGCATCACCCACTCAGTGGACATGAGTTTTGAGTAAACTCTGGGAGTTGGTGATGGACAGGGAAGCTTGGCGAGCTGTAGTCCATGGGGTTGCAAAGAGTTCGACATGACTGAGTGACTGAACTGAACCGAACCCATGCCAATATCCATCTACTCAGGCAGTCTTCACTACAACCCCACAAGGTGGGGACTGGTATTATCTACATTAGAAAGTAGGAAAGTTAAAAGCAGGGATGTTACTAATTTGGCTAAAGTTAGCTAGCTGATCAGCAGGAGAGCTGGGGTTCCAATCTAGGCTATTTGGTAGAGAGGCCAATGTTTGCTCTCCCCTTCCCTATCGACTCTGTTTCTTTAGCCACTCATGGGCAGAAGCTGGGACCCCTTCTACTATATTATGTATAGGCTTCTCTTGCACATACTCTCATATGCACAAAAGGGCTTGTGGTAAAGTCTCCTTGAAAAAAACAGGCTGGGACTTCTCTGGTGGTCCCGTGGTCTGCCTGCTAATGCAGGGGACAAAGGTTTGATCCCTGATCAAGAAGATTCCACATGTTGCTGGGCAACTAAGTCTGTGGACCACAACTACTGAACCCATGTTCCCTAGAGCCCACGCTCCACAACAAGAGAAGCCTGTACCGCAACTAGAGAACAGCCCCAACCACCACAACTAGAGAAAGCCTGCATGCAGCAGTGAAGACCCAGCACAGACAAAATATATAAATGAATAAAACAGGCTAGTGAAGTGATACTCATTTAAGCAAATATAATTCAGTTTGGGTTTTCTGGCTTGCCTGGTGGCTCAGCTGGTGAAGAATCCGCCTGCAATTAGGCAGCCTGTGTTCGATCCCTGGGTTGGGAAGAACCCCTGGAGAAGGGAACGGCTACCCACTCTACTATTCTGGCCTGGAGAATTCCATGGGTTGTATAGTCCACGGTGTCACGAAGAGTTGGACACGACTGAGCGACTTTCACTTCACCTGGATTTTCTGACCATGTCCTATCTGGTTATTATAGTTTTCTCAGGATTTCTTTCTATGCGGGGTTCTGATCTTTCCATGGAAACACCACCCAAATTCGACACTCTCTTGGCTTTTTGATTCAAACTCGTTTCTGTCTGCTGGTCCTTTATTCTCAGGTGTTGTCTTAGTCATGGGTCTAGGCTTCACTACCCCCATCGCAGGCCCGGACTGGTCTCCCTCTGCTCTGCCTCTGCTGGGACTTCACAAGGTGTGGGAAGTTACAGAGCTGTGCCCAGAGGGAGGGGAGGTGGCAGCATTCAAAATCAGCATCTTGATTGAATACATTCTAACTTATGTGGGTTTGGAAATCCATGTGCGTGGAGCACTGCTCTAAGCACTGGACTATAGTCATGGGTGTGACATGTTAGCTTACATAATCACTTGGTTTGGGCCAGTTCCCACACCCAAACCTGTAAGAAAAGCCTGGAGTCAAGACAGTCTTGCAGACAGAAATGGATGCTTGCCTTGTAAACTAAGTAATGCTTCTGGATTCATTCACTTGTCCAAGAAATATATAATTGAGCACTTGTTAGGAGCCAGTCGCTCTGTTGGGCACAGAGGACAAAGATGAATTAATTAGATGCAGGAATAAATTCCTGCCCTCCAGGAGTCTACAGTTAATTATAACAGTTACTACCTACATTTTATACCTGGGCATGTAAAGTCTAAACATGTTAACCACTATATATGTCTACCAGTAAGGCAAGGTATTTTCCCTCCCTAAAATGACTGCCCAGAAGAGAGAAGAGTACTTTATTTTGAGGTCTGTAAAGGAAAAATGCACTCTTGTGTGCCTCTTTTCCTACTAACACTTAATACTTCTGGCACTTCTGGTTCCAGATGTGTGGATTTTCCATACATGAAGCAATTGTGTGACAGCAGTCTGGTGCTTGTAACTCAAGTAAATTCTGACACTATCTATCCGGAGATAGATCTCACAGATTGTCTCATAAGCAGCCCCCACTTCAGATGCCAATGGCAAATTTAGGGTGTCACCTGTGCTTCTGACCAACTGGCTACAAGTTAGGGGCTCCTATGTCCCCCTCCTTGGGTTCCATTAATTTCCTAGAGTGGTTCAAAGAATTCAGGGAGACTCTCTACTTCCTAGATTATCTATTTATTATGAAAGAATATAACTCAGGAATGACCAAATGGGAAATATGTATGGGGCCAGTTACATGGAAAGAGACAGCCAAGCCTTCATGCCCTCTCTGGTTATGCCACTCTCGGCTTCATTACATATGCATATGTGATCATATGCAAAATCACTGGCTATCCCTGACTGATTTAACCTTCAGCTCCTCTGCCCTCTCCAGAGGTCAGGCTGGTGAGAGTGGAAGTTTCATATCCCTAATCACAAGGTTGGTTCCTCCAGCAACCAGCCCCCATCTTTACACTATCCTGGGGCTGTCCAAACATTTAGCTCATTAATAAACTCAGGTGTGGTTAAAAGGGGCTTATTCCAGAAATAACGAAAGACACCCGTTTCACCTTTATGGCTCTTATCACTTAGGAAATTCCAAGGGTTTTAGGAGCTGTGAGCCAGAAATAAGAACAAAAACCAAATATATATTCCTTAACATAAATCACAATATCACAGGGTCCTTGCAGGCACCTCTCATGTTACACCAATGCTTTATAAATTTCTAGTTTTGGAAGCTTACAGAGATCACCAGCTCAGTACAAAAGGAGGTGAGAAAATGTAACACAGATTTGTTAGTTATGCCTGGGAATGTGACTTCACATTTGCAATGCTGAAAGTTGCTATAAACAAGCTTTTTATGATCACTTTAAAAAGCAGAACAGTGAGTAGTTATGTTGAAGAGACCAGTGAAAGCATGAACAGGCTAATGCTATTAAATGGGTACTTTGTGGTTTGGGATAAAAATTCCAGGGAAAGCATCCCATAAAAGGTCCAAGAGAACCTCCAACAATCCAGATGAAAGTGAGAATGGCTGATACATGGGGCTAGTCACAGTGAGGACACTGACAACCAAGAGGTACATGAAGACTTTCAATAGCTGTTGAAATGAAGTATGAATGTAGAAAAAAGCAGTATTTAGAAATTATTTTATTATATTGCATTTCCTGTGTATATTGTATTTCTTGTATGTGTGCATGTTCAGTCCTGTCTGACTCTTTGTGCTCCCATGGTATTAAACCTGGATGTGTAACTAAATTCATATATTGCAAAAGCAAATCACAACTTCATCTCTTCACTAAAAGTTTTATGTGCCCAGGTTGACCAAAATATAATCGGAAGGTTTCCCCTATTGGAAAATTCAGTCCTGCCTTTTATTTGTTTGTGTGTTTATTTTTGGCTGCTCTGGGTCTTTGTTGTTATGTGTGGGCTTTCTCTAGTCATGGCAAGTAGGGACTACTCTTTGTTGCAATGCTTGCAGCATTCATTGAAGTGGTGTCTCTTGTTGCCAGAGCACAGGCTGTAGGGTGTGTAGGCTTCAGTAGTTGTGGCACACTAGCTCAGCTTCCCTGTGGCATGTGGGATCTTCCTGGACCAAGGATTGAACCCATGACCCCTGCCTTGGAAGGTGGATTCTTAACTGCTGGACCACCAAGGAAGTGGTTATATTTGGTGCCAACTTTTATTTGGCTGTGGGGCTTCCTTGGTGGCTCAGATAGTAAAGAATCTGCCTGCAATGTGGGAGACCTGGGTTGGATCTCTGGGTCAGGCAGATCCCCTGGAAAAGGAAATGGCTACCCACTCCAGTATTCTTGCCTGGGGAATTCCATGGACAGAGGAGTCTGTCTGGCTATAGGGTCGCAAAGAGTCAGACACGACCGAGTGACTAACATTTTCATTTTTTCCTATTTGGGCACATGTGGAACCTTTGCCCAAAGTCAAACAGTTAAGAGAAATAGACCAGACCTGTCTGACCTACCCACATGTTTGCCTTAATTCCTCCATCAGACCAGATTTCATAAAATCTCAGACAGTGGTCCCTGCCCCCATTGTTCATCTATTTCATTCCATTTCAACTGAGAGCATATATTGAGCCCCTAATATAATGGAGGAATTGTTTTTCAAGTCTGTAAATCACTTTTAGTACTAAACTAAGAGAAAAGAGACTGACTTTTAACTGAAGATTGAGAGAGAAAAGCAGTTTTTACTAAGATAGCACCAGATCCAGGTTTATGTAGGCCATTCTCCCTGTTATACAATGTGACTTCTGGTCTTCTCTGTCTTCTTAGGACTAAGAAATGCCTGTAGCCTCAGCCCCAATAGGACAGTCTCAAGTCGCAAATAAATGTACAATTTCTCTTTGTCTGCTTTAAAATGGTGAACAAGACCTATTAATTTTGGGGAAACAGAGGCTTCCCAGGGGGCACAGTGGTGACTAATCTGCCTGCAAATGCAGGAGATGCAGATTCCATCCCTGGGTTGGGGAGATTCCCTGGAGGGAAAAATGGCAACCCACTCCAGTATTCTGGCCTGGAGAAGAATTCCATGGACAATATTATTCCATGGGGTTGCAAAGAGTCAGATACAACTGAGCGACTTTCACATTGGGTTATAGAATTTCAGTTTCACTTGCTGGATTTGCATTGAGTTCACTTCATATTTAACCTGTTTCTTTTAATCCAAGTTAAGAGGACCAAACTCTTTCTGTGGGTAACACACGCAGGGCTCCTCTCTGCCCAGAAGACTATTCATGCAGGAAAAGGAACAGAAAGATTCCACAAGCGCTTGAGCCATATCTTATGTGTGTGTTCAATATTACGATGCCTCTCCCTGAGAGTCTCCTCTGAGGTCACGTTCTTGCAGATATGTTAAGCCCGGGAAATAAACTGGAAGACTCTGTGTGACTCAAAGCAAGCTGTGCAACCTCTCAGAGCTGGAGTTTGCTCATCTGTAAAATAACTGGTGGAATCCAAAAGAAAAAGAGCATGGCCTGGGGAGACAGATTCAAATCCTGACTGCTTATTACTGAGCAAAAAACGTATATTCTATACTGTATACTATATAGTGGTACATTTGGAATCCTAAAAAAAAAAGATAGCAATGGTTGCTATGATAACTACTGCTACTCTATATGTGAAAAGGCCTATTACTCTTAAAGCAAAACCATGAATCACAAGGCTGCCAGCTCAGCTGTGCAGGCTTGTGCTGCACACCTCTAGGGGGTGACACCACATGGCACACAATGTCTAGTGGTGTCCCCAGGAAGCTCTGCACAAATTTTAGATGTTTCCTCGATTAAGAATAATGGTGGAGGGAGGGGAGGATGTGGGGAGGAATAAATTAGGAGTTTGAGATTAACAGATACACATTACTATATATAAAACAGATAACCAACAAGGTATATTTAGCATCTTATAATAATCTCTAATGGAAAATTATCTTAAAAAAGAATATATATACTTATCTATATATGTATATATTTATATAATACATAAATATAAATATAACTGAATCACTTTGCTGTACATCTGCAAATAACACAACATTGTAAATCAACTATACTTCAAAATATATATATAAAGACCAAAAAGAAAATAAAATTACAATCCCCTGCAATAAAGAATAACAGTGACGTGGTACAGGACTTTTCTTGTTACTTTAGGCACAGCTGAGGCCCCCTAAATTGATGAAACAGGTAACAGGAATACTTTTTTAAAAGAAAGGTACTAGGCAGGACTTGTTAACTTAACAAGTGATGGGCTGCTTTCTGCCTATGGAATGTGTGGGTGCTGGTGGTTTACTCGCTAAGTTGTTTCCGACTCTTGTGATCCCATGGACTGTAGCCCGCCAGGCTCCTCTGTCCATAGGATTCTCCAGGTGGAGTATACTGGAGTCGGCTGCCATTTCCTTCTCCAGAGGATCTTCGCAACCTAGGACCTGAACCTAGGTCTCCTGCATTGCAGGCAGACTTTTTACCAACTGAGCTATGAGGGAAGTCCTTTCCTCTAAATAAACTCGCTTCCACTTTACCATGGCTCACTCTTGAATTCCTTTCTGCTCAAAGCCAAGGCCTCTCACTTTGCAGCCCGTCCTAGAAACTCACTCAAGGCCTGGGACACCACCATTCTCTTGCTTCCCCTTCTTCTCCAACAACTGTGCCACTTTCCAATGGCTCTTCATCACAGCCCCAGTCAGGTAGACAGTTTCTTCCCTTTACCCATCTTGGCTCCTCAAACCTCATCCTGGAGGAACAAGAGGCTGGAGACAAATGGACAAACAGAGAGAAAAACATGACACATTCAGGATTTCTAAAACTAGGAGAAGGAAAGAATCTTTAAACAAAGTGACACAGTGAGGGTTTGATTAAGGTTGGTGTAGCAGGAGACTCTTGAGTAACACCTGAGTAAGGCTGGAAAAGCAGTGGAATTTGTGTTTCTGATATCATCCAGAGGTGGTGGACAGACATAGCAGGTGTGATAAACACAAAGCTCTTCCAGACTTCTGTTCTTGGGCTCAGATGAATCAGTGATTGGCAGAGCTGCCTTTGGCCTCTTTTACTCCAATTTCTTTCCTTCCCAACTCTGGGCTGTATTCTCTGCTCCAAGCATACACCCCACTGGATTGACATGTACTTATGTCTCTCCAGCTAAAATGAACGTCCTCTGAGAGCCAAAACTTCTCATTGTCAACCCTTAGCACAAGGGCCGTTCAGTTTAGTTTAGTTCAGTCGCTCAGTCATGTCCGACTCTTTGCAACCCCATGAATCGCAGCAGCACGCCAGGCCTCCCTGTCCATCACCAACTCCCAGAGTTCACCCAAACTCACGTGCATCAAGTCGGCGATGCCATCCAGCCATCTCATCCTCTGTCATCTCCTTCTCCTCCTGCCCCAAATCCCTCCCAGCATCAGGGTCTTTTCCAGTGAGTCAACACTTCGCATGAGGTGGCCAAAGTATTGGAGTTTCAGCTTCAACATCAGTCCTTTCAATGAACACCCAGGACTGATCTCCTTCAGGATGGACTGGTGGATCTCCTTGCAGTCCAAGGGACTCTCAAGAGTCTTCTCCAACACCACAGTTCAAAAGCATCAATTCTTTGGTGCTCATCTTTCTTCACAATCCAACTCTCACATCCATACATGACCACTGGAAAAACCATAGCCTTGACTAGACGGGCCTTTGTTGGCAAAGTAATCTCTCTGCTTCTTAATATGCTGTCTAGGTTGATCATCGGAGAAGGTGATGGCACCCCACTGCAGTACTCTTGCCTAGAAAATCCCATGGACCGAGAAACCTTGTAGGCTGCAGTTCATGGGATCACTAAGAGTTGGATATGACTGAACGACTTCACTTTTACTTTTCACTTTCATGCATTGGAGAAGGAAATGGCAACCCACTCCAGTGTTCTTGCCTGGAGAATCCCAGGGACCGGGAAGCCAGGTGGGCTGCCGTCTGTGGGGGACATGACTGAAGCGACTTAGCAGCAGCAGCAGCAGGTTGGTCATAACTTTCCTTCCAAGGAGTAAGCGTCTTTTAATTTCAAGGCTGCAATCACCATCTGTAGTGATTTTGGAGCCCCCAAAAATAAAGTCTGACACCGTTTCCCCATCTATTTCCCATGAAGTGATGGGACCAGATGCCATGATCTTAGTTTTCTGAATGTTGAGCTTTAAGCCAACTTTTTCACTCTCCTCTTTCACTTTCATCAAGAGGCTTTTTAGTTCCTCTTCACTTTCTGCCATAAGGGTGGTGTCTTCTGCATATCTGAGGTTACTGATATTTCTCCCAGCAATCTTGATTCCAGCTTGTGCTTCTTCCAGTCCAGCGTTTCTCATGATGTACTCTGCATAGAAGTTAAATAAGCAGGGTGACAATATACAGCCTTGACGTACTCCTTTTCCTATTTGGAACCAGTCTGTAGTTCCATGTCCAGTTCTAACTGTTGCTTCCTGACCTGCATACAGGTTTCTCAAGAGGCAGGTCAGGTGGTCTGGTATTCCCATCTCTTTCAGAATTTTCCATAGTTTATTGTGATCCACACAAAGGCTTGGCATAGTCAATAAAGCAGAAATAGATGTTTTTCTGGAACTGTCTTGTTTTTTCGATGATCCAGTGAATGTTGGCAATTTGATTGCAGATGTTCAGCCATACGTGAACCGTGAACTTCCAGATGTTCAAGCTGGTTTTAGAAAAAGCAGAGGAACCAGAAGATCAAGGGGCATTGAACATTTATTATTGAAGAGAGTTAGAGACCCTGGGTAACAGAGTCAAGGTGTGTAGAAGATGACGGTGGAGATGGTGCAGGAACATAGAAAATGGAGATGATGGATAAAGAGACATCATCCCTGCCCTTCACCTGTGAGGCAGCCATAAGATTCTGCTATTAGATTTTAGAGATAAGGAAAAACCATGCACTTCCATCATAGTCTCTCCCAAAACACACTTCTCTGACTTAAAAAAATTCAGTTAGAAACTTAGCAGAACTACGGTTTTCTGGCCCCCTATTAACTGGAAATATCCAGTTTACTACCCACCTACTTTGCCTGAGATTGACTCTTGTAGTGATGACCCACTTCGCTGACAGATTCTCAAGTCCTGAAGTCCTGGTCATCTCAGAAAGCCCAAGTTTCATAGCTTCAAAACTGGGTATGAAGCGTACATTACTGCACATAGAGTCTTCAAGTAGTTAGTTGCTCTTTATCAATCCAAAGAGTTGATGGGCCTAAAGAACATTTCCCATCATGTTGTATAGCAAACATTTCTCATATTCAATGGTCAGGCTCAATTACGAGAGAGAAAGAAATGGAGAAAATTTTCTCCCTTCATCGCTCAAGTAAGCTCTCAAGACAAATCTCTCTAGAGATGACTTCAGATGACTGATATTCAAGATGAAACAAAGTGATGAATCTACTTGAAGACACATATCCTTTTTCTATAGACGTTTATAAACAAATGTCTCCGAGACTCGAGAAAAATGCCGTTTGGCCCCCAAACTCCAGCACCCCTACAGTGTCTTGGCAGTTTATAGCCAGAGTACACTGGGGAGACTGGGTTATTTTATTTTAAATGTGAGAAACATGTTATTCTCAGAAAGTCTATCTGTGTGTCAGCTTGTCTGATCATCTGTGGTTGTCCCAGCTGGGCAATAAACATTGGTTTATCTTTCTGGACATCACAGAATTGCTAAACCCAGAGTGAGTTGTCCACCCAGAAGTTGTGAGTTTATTTGAATAATATTCTTATGCCTACAAAAAAGTGAATGTCCGTGATGGGCTGATGTATAGGAAATTATTAGATGTTGAGGGACAAGATGGGGGGTGGGAGGGAGAAAAAAACAAACAGGGAGGTCTTCTCAGAGAATTAGGAAATCCTGATCTTCTCTTTTCTAAGCCTCAGATCTTTCTGGGATTCCATCTGGCTTTCATTTCCAACTCCTCGTCTTCCAACAAAGAGAGTAAAGATGGTTTTAAAACTACATGTGAGCCCCTCCAGGAAGCAAGAGCTCCTCTCTTCCACTCTTTCGCCTAGTAGCAGAATTTTCTTTTGCGCTATTAAAAATGGCGCAGGCCACCTTTTCTCCAAAAGCACACGAAGCTGCAGCAGAACTCTTTTCCAAATAATTAATCTTTCCAGTGGAATCTTTCAAAGCCCCACATTTCCTGTTATTTTATACAGCTGCAATTTGTAACTGGAGCTCCTGCCCAGTGTTCCACGGGCAAAACGCCAAATCCACTACATTTCACCTACCAAGGTGCCCCGTGCAAATAATCCTTAACCACAAGTTAAACAGTCAGGTCCTGTCCTAGCCGAAAAGAAAAGCCTGAGGAACAAAAGAGTTTTAACATACTTCTGCATTAAAATTTTAGTGGATGCTCACAGTATTTTATTTTCCAGTGTCAACACTGGGAAGTATCACCATGATGCCACAATAAAGGAAGAGTTTTCAGAAATGGATTGGTCCTTGTATTTGTGAGTCATAAAAATGACACCCTCTTCCAGTTATCTAGAAGCCCAAAACTGTGGATTGCTCTATCAAATCCACTTTGTTTGCTTCCTTGTCTATGACCTGGAAGATCAGAGCCAAAGCTGGCTAAAGATTAGCCGGGAGGCAGATGCTGGCCAGTTGGTTGTGCCCCCACCCTTCTGTCTTTCCTTCCTCCCTTTGCATTTCTCCTGTTCCCTCCACGCGGTTCTCTCTCCTCCAACCTGCCTATGAAGGAAGTTTTTTCAATCACTAAATTGGAAGTTTCTTCTATTTCAAACCATCTCCACTCTCTTGCCTACCCTTCTTCCTCCCACCCTCTCCCCATTTCTGCATATGACCTACCTCCTACTTTTTAGAAAATGAAGCCATTGAACCAGACCCTCAACTTCCTGCTACAGTCCCACCTTCCCTGGCGCCATCTCCCTTCCTTTCCTCCCATCTCTCAGTGGATGCTCCCATCCTGAGGTCAGGACCTACCTTCTGGATCCCAGCCCCTCTTTGGAGTCTCAGGTTGTATGTGGCTCCCCTCCCCTGTATATTCAACCCTTACCTGAGTCTGAGTCTTTCCACTTACATTTAGACATGCTCAAGTCTCTTAAGATAAAACAAAACACCTGTCTCAACCCCGAGCCCCTTCCTGCTATTATTCCTCCTTCTCTCCTTCCCAGTGAAATTTCTTGAATGGGTTGCTTTTCATCAGCTCCTCTCAGTCTTCAGTTCCATCACTTTGGCTAAAATAACTAATGACCACCAAGTTGCTAAAGCGAAGGACTCAGTCCTCATCTCCCTTATCCTTTCTGGGAACCTTCACTCCTGAACCTCTTCCCTGGGCTTCAAGGACCTGAAGGTCTTCTTACTTTCCTCCTACTTCTTTGCCGGTTCTTTTTGTTGTTGTTGTTTGCTTAGATTGTAGATTATTGATATGATCAAAAAAGCAAATAGCCACATATTTGATTATCTTTGCCACTACGTCATTTTGAATACTGTTTTTAAATGCATAACAAACAATATTTAAATAATTACTAGAAAAGTAAATTAAGAGTCTACTTAAGGCACTTCAGATGCTTATTCTTTGTCTTCTTTCCAAGGCCATCGTTCTCTGCAGAGCCATTAAATGTTTACGATTTTAATTTCCCTCTCTCACTCTACATTCAATCCGTAGCTCCCATGCATGCATACAGCCCCAACAATCAGATTTATATATTCATTTGCCTATTTGAAATCTCCAGTGAGGTTTCTCACAGGCACAAATCCAAGCTCCAAGTCAAGATCGCCCCTCCCCAACTTGGTTTTCTACCTCAGATCCCTATCTCAGCAAATGATGCTACCATTCACTGGATTTTCAGGTCATAAGCCTGATATTCTCAATACTTTTCCCTATTTCTCAAACCCAACCATTTTGTTAGCCCCCCAAATGTTACTTCCTAAAATTTCTCTTATTTATTCACTTCTCTCCATTTCTACACCCACCACCCCAACCCTAGACACCATCTACTCTCTTCTGGATCATTACAACTGCTTCCCACATATCCATTCTCAAATTCTTTAAGTTCTTCTCCAGACCATACCACTCTCTTGCATGGAATCCTTTAATGGTATGTTGGACACAAACTCCATGTGCTTCTCAGATTCCCTTGTGTGCGTCCTTCTTTTTCTCTCATTTGGTATTCTACCCACAACTCAGCTTCCAGGTTCGAATAAAATGCCACCCCTCTGACGTGACCAGAGAGGGGCTGAGAGATGCACTCTGAAAGTGCAGAGGGGTTAGCTTTCTGCAGTGTGAGAAACCAACAAATGAGCAATAGAAGAAAGGCGACTATGAAGCAGATGAATTACTCCCTCTTTTCTCCCTACTAAGAACTGCTCTGAAATATGATTTTCCTTGTAAGCTTCCTGGAGCAATCCTGTGGGCTGAACAGCACACCTGGCCATTGATCAGCTGTTTTTCTTTTCGGCTGAGACTCTTTGTGACCTGGTGAGCAGAGTGATAACACATAGATAGCATTTCATTGCCTCACCTCCCTTTTTCCTCACTCTCGCTGCCCTGGGCTTTCACCTTCCAATAAAATGTCACTACTTTAATCTTTAATGCAGACTTTACTTCCTGTAGGTCCCAGGCAAAGCAAATGCTTAAGAGAAAGACCAAAATATCGTCCATGTCTCTCCATGGGTTGAGTCCTGTATACTTCTTTAGCCCCTCCTTTCCTACTATTTTACCATCATTTTCTATCTCCAGCTACAGAACAGAGTTCTTCATTCACACCAAGCCCTCACATGGCAGAAAGTCAACCTGGAAAACTCTTTTCACCACTCCTCTGCCTTCACCAGGTTAATTCCTTTCCCACCAGACCTCAGTTTCCATATCACTTCCTTCCAAAAGAAATCGCTACAGCCCTCTCCCAGCTCCCTCCTCTCCAATATCTCCTAAGTTTCCTTTGCTACGGTCTCTCAGTGATCTATGTCAGGATTTGAACAGTGTCTGCCTCCTCCCTACACTGACTGTAAACACTGTGACAACAGAGATGGAATCTTATTTGGCCCCTCTTTGCATCCTCGGCACAGAGCCTAACACTCAACAAACTTACACTGAGTAAAGAAGCTTATGGGATTGAACGCTCATTTTATAGGTGGAGAAGCTAAGATTGCAGAGATGAAGGGATTCATTCAAGATAGCTGATCAGTGGTAGAGCTCAGCTATACCTTCTAACTTTTGTAAAACTCAAGAATCATCCTTCTTAACTCTGAAAAAGACAGATAACAGATGGATCAATGAAGCAGAATAGAGAATCCACAAATGGATCTAAATACCTGCTTCAACATGTGAAAGTACTTGTCCTTATAATAAAATTAAGTTTAAAATACGAGTTTTTAATCTTTTCAATTGGCAAAATTTATTAAAATGTGGTAATTTCCTTGTTTGGTAACGGCATTCAACAGTAAGGTGCCAAATATGAGTGGATATGTGTTTGTGGAGTATACAAATCGTCTTTCTTCATGGAGGACAGTGTGACAATAGCTATTTTGATTCCAGTAGAGGTCACATCACAAGAGCAGATGCTCTCTGACATGCAAGCCATTAGTTCAAATTTTATGTATTTATTCTACAGATATATTTGCCCAAGGGGGAAATGGAGAAGTATAGTTATTCATTGCAACATTATTTGCAATTGCAAAGATTTAATCTGAATCATTTAGGGACTGGTTAAGTAAGTTATGCTGTTTTCATGCACAGAAATATTATGTAGCTATTAAAAAAAGAATGAGGGTATTTCTTTTGAAATCCATGCTCCTATTATAGGAATATTCCATACTACTATATATTCCATGCGTGCATGCTGCATCACTTCAGTTGTGTCTGACTCTTTGTGACCCTGTCAACTGTAGTCTGCCAGGCTCCTCTGCCCATGGGATTCTCTAGGCAAGAATACTGGAGTGGGTTTGTCATGCCCTCCTCCAGAGAACCTTCCCAACCTAAGGATCGAACACATGCCTCTTATGCCTCCTACGTTGGCAGGCGGGTTCTTTATCACAAGTACCACCTGGGAAGTCCTGTATATTCCATATTTTCCTTTTCATGATACATAAGCAAAAACCCAAGGTGCATAGTAGTTATACAGTACACCATAACTTGGGTTAAAAATGAACAAAAATTATAAAGTCAACTGGATTGTAAATTAACCTAGTGAGAGCGGTGGCCTCGTATAGTTTGTCTTTCTTACATTGCACAGCAAATATTCAGTTAATATATTTTTATTAATTTCAATAAGAAGAAATGTCCTAAGTGATAAGAGAAAGAGGAAAAAAGAGAAAATAGACAAGCAATCATCATTTATACTTGTATGCTGGTTGAGAGAAATTTCATCAAAGGAGAAAGTGAAATGTGACAGTTAATATGATGGTTTTAGATCATCTGTGGATTTTTTGTTATTCTCCATGAATTAGTTAGTTATTTCTGTAGGAACTGAAGAGCTATGTGTTCTTGATTGTATTAGCTCCTTTCTACCATAACTAGAAAAGAAAAGAAACTCAATTAAGCTCTTTTGGCCCAAAGCTTATTCCAATCGGGTCTCTGCCCTTTTCGTGTCTTCACTACTAGATTAACCTGATTTCTCACTTATATGCCATGTCAGGAAAATCAAATGAAAAGATGCCTAGGAGTTGACAGAAAGCATGCTCATGCTAAAGAAACAGGTATATTTGATTAAATCCTGAGTTTCATATTGCTGCCTGCATGTTCTTTTGGAAGATGTATGACTATATAGCTTAGTCCTAGGAAGTAATAACTGTGAAATCTGGCTGTGGCCAAAGTAAATATCGCATGTTTTCCTGTCGAAATAGTCAGTGTGTGTGCTTGCTGTGCCTCACTGGGGACAGTACTGCTATAGAGGCACGTGTGTTCTTTTTTCCCCCGATTTGAATACTATTAAATGTGTCAATCCAAAAGATATTTTCTAACGTGTCAAAGGCCCAGTGATATTTATAACATCAGGAAACTGAAATCACTATATTAAAGGCAGTGAGTGGTGCTGGAGAAGATTCTTGAGAATGTATTTGACAGCTGCTGCTGCTGCTGCTGCTGCTAAGTCGCTTCAGTCGTGTCCGACTCTGTGCGACCCCATAGACGGTAGCCCACCAGGCTCCCCCGTCCCTGGGATTCTCCAGGCAAGAACACTGGAGTGGGTATTTGACAGCAGGGATATCAAAACAGTCAATCCTAAAGGAAATCAACCCTGAATATTCATTTGAAGGACTGATGCTGAAGCACCAATACTTTGGCCACCTGATGTGAAGAGCTGACTCATTGGAAGAGACCCTGATGATAGGAAAGACTCAGGGCAAGAGGAGAAAGGGGTGACAGAGGATGAGATGGTTGGATGGCATCACTGACTCAATGGACATAAGTCTGAGCAAACTCCAGGAGATAGTGAAGGATAGGGAAGCTTGGTGTGCTGCAGTCCATGGGGTGACAGAGTCGCACACGACTTAGCAACTGAAAAAACAGCAACAACAGCAAAGGCAGTGAGAGTCTTGTCCAGCCACCAGAGAGCAAGCAATGGGCTCTTTGCAGGACTAGCCTTGACCCTTTGACTTCATCTCAGGTATGTAGAGAGACGGATGGATTCATACACAGAAGACTGATACAGAGATGGATACATAGAGCATAGCCTTGTGGAGGGAGGTATGGGATGAAGACTATATTTCCTGGCCTTTCTTGCAGTAGATGTGGCTAAGCCATGATATGTAAGCCATGTGATATGTGTCCTTCAAGGACTTAAAGATGAATCTGCAGGGATGAACACCTTTTTCACCCATTTGGGTTTGGTTGCTTGTGTTGGGATGCTAGAGCGATGTGGAATTGAGTAAGGCATGGCCTCTATCTTCAAGGCATTTATAATTAATCACACATTAAAAGTATAAAAACTACTGGAATGCAGAAGAAATGAGAATTCATTCTGAGTGAAGGAAATTCAGAAGGCTTCACAAAGAGAATACAATCTAAGCTGGCTCTTAAACAGTGAATTATAGCAATAATGACTCAGATTTATTGAGGACTTACTGAATTATGGGCTTCTCTGGTGGCTCAGCTGGTAAAGAATCTGCCTGCAATTTGGGAGACCTGGGTTCGATCCCAGGTTGGGAAGATCCCCTGGAGAAGGGAAAGGCTACCTGCTCCAGTATTCTGGCCTGGAGAATCCCATAGACTGTATAGTCTATGGGATTGCAGAGTCAGACACGAGTGAGCAATTTTCATTTACCTGAATTGGGCAGTGCATGAAGTGCTTTACAGACATTGTCTATTGACAAATTATTCTGTGTAACAGTTCTGTGAGATAAGTACTATGATCGTCCTTTTTACAGATGAAGGAACTGAGGAGTGAAAAAGTTAAATGACATGCCTGAGATAAGAGAGTTAATAAGTGGCTGAGCCATGCTCTAAATTTCACACCATCTGATGGTCCTAAAACTCCACCCCAGTACTTGGCTGCCTACAGCTGAATTGGATGAAGACAGAAAGAAAAGCAAATTGTCATAAAGTCCAACAGTGATTGGCACAGGCAATTCAATCTGAACCAGTTCTTAGGTGGAATTTAGGCCAGTGTTTCTTAATGTATGTTAGCTTATTTGGCAGAATATCAGTCTTTTGAGATGTTCGGCAAAGGAAAACCAAAAGATTTACCTACAAACTAACAATATGAACATTATAAGAAGGCCTATAGTAAAGAAAAAGGCTTAATTTAATTTACAAAAACTAGAATTCCTCAGTCCTATTTGACTACAGAACATTTTTTAAACTTTGCTTTATAAAAATTGTTGAATGTAAATTAGAGGCTGTAAAAACATTTACCTACTCATCACCCCGCTTCAACAACTATCACTATTCTTCCTACTTATTTCATCTATGCCCACTTCCCTCCCTTCTCACTCTCTCTCTCTTTTTTTTTTTTGCTGAAGTATTTTAAAGGAAATTTCAGACAGCATGCTATTCCATCCTTAAATATCTTAGAGTATATCTCCAAAAAAAAAGGAGAGATTTTCTTACAGAAAGTGTCATTATTATGCCTAACAAGATTAAAATATTTTTTCTTAATATAACAATACTCAATTCACACGTCAATGTCCTTGATTACCTAAAAAAAAACAAAACAAAACAAAAAACAGAGCCCTCCCCTTTTAATAAAACCATTGCAGCTCTGTGTTTGTCATATTGATTCAGTTTTACAGCCAAATACCAGAATCAAGCAATCACACATTAGAAAAATGTACAAATAGTTGATAGCTCTCGTCTAGGACACATTAGAGTTAAAACCCTCTTAAAAATTCAGCCTGAAAAGCACAGGCCAGAGGACATTTAGTTTTTATCCTCAAGACGTCTCTTGGCTAGAGAACTGACTGACAACCAGGTTATATCACCTCCTTTTCTCACTTGACTTGCCAAATAGAAAGAAAACAGAATTCTTTTAGCATCCCATGAATACGTATGCTGAGGAACACATTTTTGGGAAATCTTGATTTAGACAAAACAACCAGTTGAAAGAAGGGACTGTTTTGGTATTTAATCGATAAAGCAAGAGAGTTCCAGAAAAACATCTATTTCTGCTTTATTGACTATGCCAAAGCCTTTGACTGTGTGGATCACAATAAACCGAGGGAAATTCTTCAAGAGATGGGAATACCAGACCACCTGACCTGCCTCTTGAGAAACCTGTATGCAGGTCAGGAAGCAACAGTTAGAACTGGACATGAAACAACAGACTGGTTCCAATAGGAAAAGGAGTCCGTCAAGGCTGTATATTGTCACCCTGCTTATTTAACTTATATGCAGAGAAATGCTGGGCTGGAATAAGCACAAGTTGGAATCAAGATTGCCAGGAGAAATATCAATAACCTCAGATATGCAGATGACACCACCCTTATGGCAGAAAGTGAAGAGGAACTAAAGCCTCTTGATGAAAGTGAAAGAGGAGAGTGAAAAAATTGGCTTAAAGCTCAACATTCAGAAAATGAAGATCATGGCATCCGGTCCCATCATTTCATGGCAAATAGATGGGGAAACAGTGTCAGACTTTATTTTTTTGGGCTCCAAAATCACTGCAGATGGTGATTGAAGACATGAAATAAAAACACACTTACTCCTTGGAAGGAAAGTTATGACCAACCTAGAGAGCATATTGAAAAGCAGAGAGATTACTTTGCCAACAAAGGTCTGTCTAGTCAAGGCTATGGTTTTTCCAGTGGTCATGTATGAATGTGAGAGTTGGACTATAAAGAAAGCTGAGCCCCGAAGAATTGATGCTTTTGAACTGTGGTGTTGGAGAAGACTCTTGAGAGTCTCTTGGACTACAAGGAGATCCAACCAGTCCATCCTAAAGGAGATCAGTCCTGCGTGTTCATTGGAAGGACTGATGTTGAAGCTGAAACTCCAATATTTTGGCCACCTGATGTGAAGAGCTGACTCATTTGAAAAGACCCTGATGCTGGGAAAGCTTGAGGGCAGGAGGATAAGGGGATGACACAGGATGAGATGGTTGGATGGCATCACTGACTCAATGGACATGAGTTTGGGTAAACTCCAGGAGTTGGTGATGGACAGGGAGGCCTGGCGTGCTGCAGTTCATGGGGTTGCAAAGAGTTGGACACGACTGAGCAACTGAACTGAACTGAACTGAGTGATAGGTTTGGACTCATTATGTAGACTTCTCTCTCTCTCTCTCTTTTAAAATATTTATTTTTTTATTTTTTTGGATGTGTTGGGTCTTCGTTGCTGCTTGGGAACTTTCTCCGGTGTGGTGAGTGTGGCTATTTTTTGTTATAGTGTGCAGGCTTATCATTGTGGTGGCTCCTCTTGTTGCAGAGGGCTCTAGGCATTCAGGCTCAGTAGTTGCAGTGTGTGGGCTTGGTCGTTGTACGTGGGCTCAGTTGCCCCATTGCATGTGGGATCTTCCTGGACCAGGGATTAAACCAGTGTCCTCTGCAGAGATGGCAAGGGTGAACATCGACATTCTAGGAATCAGCAAACTAAAATGGACTGGAATGGGTGAATTTAACTCAGATGACTGTTATATCTACTACTGCGGGCAGGAATCCCTCAGAAGAAATGGAGTAGCCATCATGGTCAACAAGAGTCCGAAATGCAGTACTTGGATGCAATCTCAAAAACGACAGAATGATCTCTGTTCGTCTCCAAGGCAAACCATTCAATATCACAGTTATCCAAGTCTATGCCCCAACCAGTAACACTGAAGAAACTGAAGTTGAACGGTTTTATGAAGATCTACAAGATTTTTTAGAACTAACACCCAAAAAAGATGTCCTTTTCATTATAAGGGACTGGAATGCAAAAGTAGGAAGTCAAGAAACACCTGGAGTAACAGGCAAATTTGGCCTTGGAATACAGAATGAAGCAGGGCAAAGACTAATAGAGTTTTGCCAAGAAAATGCACTGGTCATAGCAAACACCCTCTTCCAACAACACAAGAGAAGACTCTACACATGGACATCACCAGATGGTCAACACCGAAATCAGATTGATTATATTCTTTGCAGCCAAAGATGGAGAAGCTCTATACAGTCAACAAAAACAAGACC
>SJXQ01002943.1:104792-141372 GCA_006408695.1 Aepyceros melampus | reverse complement strand
GTTTGGGATCAACAGATACACACTGCTGAGTTTAAAATGGATAAGCAACAAGGTCCTACTGTATAGCACAGGGAACTCTACTCAATGTTATGTGGCAGCCTAGATGGAAGGGGAGTTTGGGGGAGAATAGATACATGTATATTTATGGTTGAGTCCCTTTGCCATCCACCTGAAACTACTACAATATTGTTAATTGGCTATACTCCAATATAAAAAAAATTAAAAAATTAAATCATTCTATTCTAAAAGGGAGGGTTTAGTAATTAGTCCTGGTTGTGACTCCAATTACGTAGGTGATATTAACACACACACATACAACACACAAGCTGCTGCTGCTGCTAAGTCGCTTCAGCCCTGTCCGACTCTGTGCGATCCCATAGACAGCAGCCCACCAGGCTCCGCCATCCCTGGGATTCTCCAGGCAAGAACACTGGAGTGGGCTGCCATTTCCTTCTCCAATGCATAAAAGTGAAATGTGAAAGTGAAGTCACTCAGTCATGTCCAACTCTTAGTGACCCCATGGACTGCAGCCCACCAGGCTCCTCCGTCCACAGGATTTTCCAGGCAAGAGTGCTGGAGTGACAACACACACACAAAACACTGCAAATTTTAAAACAGAGAAGCATGGCTGCCGAGTTAAAATCAGGTCAAAACCATCTGAGGCAAGTGACTAGGTTATTCAAGATCTGTTTGAAGGAGATGCATCTAAGAGATTTGCAGTATGGATATGGAAAGAGAGGTTTGCAGTATGGATATGGAAAGGGACAGAATGATAAACCATACAGCATAATAGCAATGTAGTTTCCCATCCATGATAGGAGCTGAAATAAACACCTCATACTAGTATACTACCAACGGTATCTTCCAAAGTAAAGAATAGAAGAAGTGATTTCATTAATTGCTGCTTCAATGGCTGGCTAAATATTTATATACCCCACATGCACTGTACTCAAAATTTATACTAGCAAAGCAGCCTGCAGCAAGCAAAATATTGATTGAGTCATAAAAACTCAAGATTACTAACTTGAATATCTTCTGCTTTGTATAAAACTAATTGCTCGGCTAGGGAACGCAATTTCTGAGACAATTACCAGGAATGGGGGCTTTAATGATTTTGTCTTAATGTTTTGCATAAGTAAATAGTAGCTGCCTGATTCAGGACCCTGAGTGAGTTTCCTTCCACTGTGCAGAGTTAATGGAATGCATTTCTCACCAGGAGCCAGGGTGATTCTTTACCTGAAGTCAGACCCATGTACATCCCAAGCTAGAAATGTCTTTGTGTTCCGGAAGCTGTTCCCATCCTCAGGTCATCCTCAGTGTCTAATGCTACATTATCAACTGTCAAATTGTGTGAAGGAAAGCAAACAGAAGTGTAAGTCATCAAACAGTGAAAGGTATCTCTATTACCAAAGCCCCAGGTAGTCATTTGCTGGGTTTGACACTGCAAACAGACTGCAAGCCAGTTGGCTTCAGGACTGGTTAGGGAAGTGTCAGGTCAGGGGAGACCAGGCACTCAGATTATGAGCTTCCTGTCAGGAGCCCGGCAACCCTTTCCCCACTTATCTCAGGACATAACCAGGCATGGCCTCGTTAATTGCTCTAGGACAGGATGGACAAGGAGGAGTCAGGGCCTAGAAGCAAATCTCCTCCTGGAGTAGACAGACCCCGGGGAGACACAGCCAGCCGAAGGGGCAGTGAGGGTAGAGTTTAGCATCCAGAGGGTATGGCAATAGGTAAACTTTGGTAGTGCCAGCCAGACATCTGCAATAGGCAGCTCCACACAGAAGAGCGGAGGTGTCCGGACAGACAGGCAAAGTATGATGATTGATAATCCTGGAGCTGGTGATAGTCGGAAATCCAGGAAGATGGTCAGTTTCAATAGGGCTGTAGGTCAGTGGAGCCAGGACTCCAGCACGGAGAATTTACAGGCAGGTAGAGCTTGAGATTGATCCAAACAGCATGGAAGCCCAGTGTTTTAGTTAAGGTATAGCTGGATATAGCTGTTGTAACAAAGAGACCCAACATAACATGGCTTCCATGATAGAATTTTATTTCTCTCCAGGCAACACTGAGAAACAGGAAGCTCCACGAAACTACAGCTCCATGAGGTTGTCTAGGAACCCGCCCTCTGCTTACAGCTCCCTTCACTGTGTCTGAAGTTGTTGCTTCAGTTCTCCTTGCCCGTTGGTACAGCTGGCTTACCAGCACCATGTTGGGGTCCAGCTCATTGCAGAGGTGAAGGAGAACAGGGAGGAAACTTTATTTGAAATTCAAGAGGCAGAAATGTTATATATTACTTCTACTTATTGGTCAAACCTAGTCATATGGCTACTCCCAGTTGTCAGAAGCACTGGGAAAGGTACTCTTTAATGGTCGTGAAAATTAAAGTGGTAGTCACTCAGTCATGTCTGATTCTTTGCGACCCCATGGACTGTAGCCTGCCAGGCTCCTCTGTCCATGGGATCCTCCAGGCAGGAATACTGGTGTGGGTTGCCATGCCCTTCTCCAGTGGATCTTCCCAACCCAGGGATCAAACTTGGGTCTCTCACACTGCAGGGAGATTTTTTTTTTTACCATCTGTGCCACTAGAGTGTGTCCAGCTACATTTCACACTCAGATCAACACAGCAAACCTCACTCAATGCTGAGCACCAAACCATTTGTCTCTAGCTCTTCCTCTTTCCCCAGTTGGGTACTAGATTGGTGTGGAGCCTGAACTGGGCTAGACCCTGACTGGGAGGTGGCCCTGGCCATGAGGGAAGAAGGGCCACTGAACAAAGGAAGCAAGTAGGCAGGCAGCGTGTGCTTTGTAAACAGTGTCACCCACAGTGAGAAAGCTCAGAGAGTGTTACCCAAGGGCACACATGAGGTTCCTGGACAACTAAGTAGGTACTGAGACCTTGGCACAGCCTTGCTTGCAGGTCACAGCCCCTAAGACAGAGGGTGCCTCCCACCTCCACATTGCTTACTTTCCTCACTCACTACATCCACAAATACCCAAGCAATCCAGATGCCTGTGAGTGAGATGGCAAACTCCCCTTTTACCCACTTCCCCAATTCGACTCCCCAGAATTCATCACTGTAACCATGTGATCCTTCCTAACTCCTCTTCATGTGTTTATAAACACGAACACAGAGAAAAATACCGTGGCTCCTTTTCACATAGGTGGGATTGTGACCCGCATGTGTTTTATTTCTTCACTTAATAATATATCATCAAGAATTAATTCTCTGGTGGTCCATTGTTAAGACTTGGCACTTTTACTGCCAAGGGCCTGGGTTCTATCCATGGTTGGGGATCATAACCACCTTCTTGACTGGGTGCTATTATTTTCCCCTCTTAAAAATGATGGTTATGGGGAGTTTTAGTGACTTGCTCTTACGCAGTTGGTGAGAAGTCAAAGTAGGATCGGAACTCTGACCTCCGTCTTTGTGTGAGCATCCTTTGCTATCACACTTCTGCTGGGGACATCCTTGTGCATTTTGCCCTGCAATTCTTCCACAGCGAACCTTGTCAGCAGTTGCCCCAGAAAAGCTTAACTTTTGCATCATCACCTCTTAGACTCCCCTGGAAACGGAGTCAGTCTCCTTGAGTACTGGACCGCTGGTTGTCTCATAGGGCACATGGCTTCAGCTGCTCCAGTTGACTTGTGCTGGGAAGGGGCCCTCAACTCCATTCCAGCCGCTGTAGCTGCCCTAGCTCCAGCCCCTAGCTATCGCTCTCTCTACCTCCAAACTCGTCCTCTTAACCACGAGGAGGTCTGCCCTGCTCAGATAAGTCAACCCCGCCTGGTACCTTCTGCCTAAAAGTTTACAGCCACGAATGATGTAGATTTTCCCTCCCCTCTGCTGCTACAGCAAATGGAAAGTCTTTGAGGGGTCAGTGTCCCGCATCCACCTTTCCTCCGCAGTCTCCCTGTTAGGCAGGAGCAGGCGGCAAGGGGCTGATACCAGGGAGACCTCTGCTCTCCTTCTGGGCCATCACTATGGAAACAGATGTTCTTCAGGGGTTATATCCCTCTCCTGTCTATTTCCCTTCACCTTCTGGGGGCTCTGTCCCTCTCACTTCCCTCTTGCCTATCTTCCTATCACTAAAACCTTCTCCGCACATGTGAAAATGTGGGTCCCAAGCCCATGGTCTTCAGTCTTCCCTCGCAGAGAACAGGACTTCAGCGCAAGGGTGAACTGCTCTGAGGGTGATGGACATGGACACGGATGTTGGGGTCTGCTGCTAATGGGGTAGGGGGAACGTCTCCATCAGATGTTTGAAGCTGGTGGCTCTGATTCTGGATCTTTAGAAACTAGAGGCTCTGCCAGGCACAGAGTGAGTGGCTCTGAGGTGTCAGGACAAAAGGCCCCCTAAACCTATACTCCCCACCTCCCCTTGCCCTCAGCTCTCCCTGGTGTGGCTGCTCCTCTGGACCCTGCTTGTGGTCACACCCTCCATGAAGCTGGTCTCCCTCATCTGTCAGGCTACAGGCTTCATTTTCTGACCTGGCTGCCTTGTCACTTAGCTGCTACTGCTACTGCTGCTGCTGCTAAGTCGCTTCAGTCATGTCTGACTCTGTGCGACCCCATCAATGGCAGCCCACCAGGCTCCCCCGTCGCTGGGATTCTCCAGGCAAGAACACTGGAGTGGGTTACCATTTCCTTCTCCAATGCATGAAAGTGAAAAGTGAAAGTGAAGTCGCTCAGTCATGTCCAACTCTTAGCGACCCCATGGACTGCAGCCTACCAGGCTCCTCCGTCCATGGGATTTTCCAGGCAAGAGTACTGGAGTGGGGTGCCATTGCCTTCTCTGACTTAGCTGCTAAATCAAGTCCAATTTTTTGCGACCCCATGGACTGCAGCACGCAAGGCTTCCCTATCCTTCACCATCTCCCAGAACTTGCTCACACTCATGTCCATTGAGTTGCCCCTTCAAAACGAGGACAGATAAAGCAAGTAAAACTCAGGAGTTGCCATGACACCGGCCTGACATAAAAGTTGGTCTTTATCCTCAGAATGACATTTAAAGCTGATAGCAGCAACCTTATGTGATTTGTACTATTAGGTGAAAGTTTGAAAATTCAGTTGTTATGTCATGTCCGACTCTTTTGCAACCCTATGGACTGTAGCCTGCCAGGTCCTCTGTCTATATTTCCCAGGCAAGAATACTGGTGTGGGTTGTCATTTCTTTCTCCAGGGGATCTTCCCAACCCAGGGATTGAACAACTGTCTCCTGCATTGCAAGTGACTTCTTTACTGCTAAGTCATCAGGGGAGCCCCAATAGTATCAATAGCATTTCATACATTTATTAACTAACCCAATTTGATGTTTACCTAGGGAAACTGCAAAGTACTATTATAATCCTCATCTTTTTTTTAAGGTTCTTTTTTTAAATTAATTTATTTTTTATTGAAGGATAATTGCTTTACAGAATTTTGTTGTTTTCTGTCAAATTTCAACATGAATCAGCCATCAGTTCAGTTCAGTTCAATAGCTCAGTTGTGTCCTACTCTTTGCGACCCCATGAACCGCAGCATACCAGGCCTCCCTGTCCATCACCAACTCCTGGAGTTTACCCAAACTCATGTCCATTGAGTTGGTGATGCCATCTAACCATCTCATCCTCTGTCGTCCCCTTCTCCTCCTGCCCTCAAGCTTTCCCAGCATCAGGGTCTTTTCAAATGAGTCAGCTCTTCACATCAGGTGGCCAAAGTATTGGAGTTTCAGCCTCAACATCAGTCCTTCTAATGAACACCCAGGGCTGATCTCCTTTAGAATGGACTGGTTGGATCTCCTTGTAGTCCAAGGGACTCTCAAGAGTCTTCTCCAACACGACAGTTCAAAAGCATCAGTTCTTCTGCGCTCAGCTTTCTTTATAGTCCAACTCTCACAACCATATATGACCACTGGAAAAACCATAGCCTTGACTAGACTGACCTTTGTTGACAAAGTAATGTCTCTGCTTTTAATATGCTGTCTAGGTTGGTCATAACTTTCCTTCCAAGGAGTAAATGTCTTTTAATTTCATGGCTTCAATCACCATCTGCAGTGATTTTGGAGCCCAGAAAAATAAAGTCAGCCACTGTTTCCACTGTTTCCCCATCTATTTGCCATGAAGGGATGGGACTGGATGCCATGATCTTAGTTTTCTGAATGTTGGCTTTCAGTTCAGTTCAGTCACGCAGTCCTGTCCGACTCTTTGTGACCCCATGAATCGCAGCACGCCAGGCCTCCCTGTCCATCACCAACTCCCGGAGTTCACTCAGACTCACGTCCATTGAGTCCATGATGCCATCCAGCCATCTCATCCTCGGTCGTCCCCTTCTCCTCCTGCCCCCAATCCCTCCCAGCATCAGGGCCTTTTCCAATGAGTCAACTCTTCGCATAAGGTGGCCAAAGTACTGGAGCTTCAGTTTTAGTATCATCCCTTCCAAAGAAATCCCAGGGTTGATCTCCCTCAGAATGACTGGTTGGATCTCCTTGCAGTCCAAGGGACTCTCAAGAGTCTTCTCCAACACCACAGTTCAAAAGCATCAATTCTTCTGCGCTCAGACTTCTTCGCAGTCCAACTCTCACATCCATACAGGAAAAACCATAGCCTTGACTAGACGGACCTTTTTCACTCTCCTCTTTCACTTTCATCAAGAGGCTCTTTAGCTCCTCTTCACTTTCTGCCATAAGGGTGGTGTCATCTGCATATCTGAGGTTATTGATACTTCTCCTAGCAATCTTGATTCCACCTTGTGCTTCAATCAGCTATAGGTAAACATGTATCCCCTCCCTTTTGAAACTCCCTCCCATCTCCCTCCCCATCCCACCTCTCTAGGTTGATACAGAGCCCCTGTATAATCCTCATCTTATAGATACAGAAACTGAGGTACAGAGAAGCTAAATAACATGCCCAGGGAGTTTCTGGTTGCATGAAGATAATGGGGGGGCGGGTGCAGGGGAGGGCAGGAGAAAAGAGTAAAGGGAGGCATTTTACTTTCTGACATGAACACTGGTAAATATCCATACCATTTCCTAAAACCGGGAACCTAGGGGGAGAAGCAAGCTTTTTAGGGGGAAGATCACAAGCTCTCCCTTGGACTTGGACTGGAGAGACAGAGCTCTCCAGCCTTATCTCCTTAATGTTCTCTTTTTACAGAAGACACTGTGGTGCAACCTAAGCATTTTTATCAAAAGGTCATGATGAAAAAATATTCAGGTATTGGGAGGGGGTGAGTTCCAGTGATGTGGATTACTTTTAAGGCTCTTGGGCTAAGCCTATCTTTGAGATTCTGATCCCTAAGTCATGAAAGGTAAAACGTTTGTCTTTTCATTAGTAGCCTTGACCCCAGAGCATTTAACTCTCTCTCTCTCTTTTTTAATGTAAAGCTGCTTCTTTAGAGAAGGATTCCTCACCCAAGAGATGAGCATGAATAGGGAAATATGTGTTTAGGCAGTTTCTAAAAATCTGTAGTTTAAGCCAAGAGACCAAAAAGGTTTCTGTCTCCTACGTAAACAGCAATTAAGTGGTATATTAAAATGTATATTATGTACCCAGTTGGTGCATGGAGTAATTATGTATTTTAAAAATATTTTAAAACACGTGTTCTGCCTCCCTCAGCACAGTTTCAATCCATCAAGTAACTGTATACTTAGAACATGTGTTCTGCATAGTAAGAGTCGTTTTATAAACCTCTCATTAAAGGGAACCAAACGAAAAGGCATCAGCTGCAGCCCATTTTTCAGAAGTGTTTATGCCAACCAAATGTAGACAAAGGAAAACAAAACCGTAGAGGCAAGTCATGGACCACGGAACTTCTGTCACTGACTGTAGAGACTCAGCAGTGATCCTGGGCTGGGAAGAGCAGAGGTCGGGACCCACTGGAACACCTTCTGAAGTGAGGCTAGACGACTTTGATAAAGAAAACCAGGGGAAGTGTTAGAGCCCAAGCACAGGTTTTTTTTCCCCAAGGGGAAACTTCACACTCCCCCGAAGAGAATGAAAAGCAGGTGTTCTCCTGGCTGGTTGGCAACTGAGAAGCAGTGGGCCAAGGTCCAGCTCTGTGGGGTGTGCCGTGTTTGCCAAGGGGCTGGAGCTGGCCAGGTGAGCTGGGCACCAGGGTAGGTGGAGGTGGGAGGTCACAACAGGAGGAGGAGTGGCAGGAGCCCCTTCTGAAACCCGTGGCCCGGGGCCAGTGGGATACCCACACCAGCCTGGCCTCACCACCACCCTCAAGGACACAGCAGCACGCAGAGCACTTTCCTTTCCTGGTATTTCAGTCCCTGCTTAGTATTTGTAAAGTGCTGTTCGCATGTTAACTCTTTCCAGCTGTAAGGGAACGAGGGTGTACTGAACATGCCTTTTTCCTAGTCTGAGAGCCATTAAATAGAAGGCACCAGGGCTTCCTCTAAACTTGGTGGATTTGATGGTTAAGGGAAGTTATGAACTCTCTGAGCCAAGGGGGCATCAACTATAACTGAAAGGCCAGAAGAGCTGTTACACAGGAGGGGAGAGGAGCTTAGGAACTTGGGATCCCACGTGGAAGGACTAGTGGGGGTGGAAATAAAGCAACTCACTGAAAACTAGGTACATAAGGCAAAGAAGAGAGAGATCACAAAAACAGGGTGGTGGCGGTGGGAGGGGGGCGGGGAGAGGAGCCAAAGAGAAGTATTGGAGTGGCAAAAAAATTTGTTCGGCCTTTTCCAGCTTACGGGAAAACTCAAACGAACTTTTTGGCCAACCCGATAATAATAGGAGGGAAAATTTGAAATGCAAAAGGAAGAAATGGAAAAGTAAAACCTTCAAAGGAAAAGTCAGGCCATGTCAAAATATAGGCTTTTATGTGTGTTTGTGTGTGAAGTCACTTCAGTCGCGTAAGACTCTGCAACCCTATGGATAGTCGTCCCCCAGGCTCCTCTGTCCATGGGATTCTCCAGGTAAGAATAATGGAGTACGTTGCCGTGCTCTCCTCCAGGGGATCTTCTCAACCCAGGGATCGAAACCATGTTTCTCATGTCTCCTGCATTGGCAGGAGAGCTCTTTACCACTAGTGTCACCTGAGAAACCCATGGGCTTTCATGGGACTGATCAATGATTCGCTTGCTTTAGGGCTTCCCTTGTGGCTCACTTGGTAGCAAATCTGCCTGCAGTGCAGGAGACATGTGTTTGATCCCCGGGTTGGGAACCCCTGGAGGAGGGCATGGCAACCCACTCTAGTATTCTTGCCTGGAGAATCCCATGGACAGAGGAGCCTGGCAGGCTACAGTCCATGGGGTAGCAAAGAATTGGACACGACTAAGCACACAGCACATTGCTTGTTTTAAGTTCGCTAGTGGTAAAGACAACATTTTTTTTCCATGTAAAAAGAGAATTCCCTCTGCCAGAAAAGATGACAGCACCCCTCTTGTTTTAATTGTGATATTATAACAGCTCACAGCAGTGGCTATTATCTGTGAACCGGGGAATTCTTTTGACATTATTTTTGGACCCAGTCCTAATCAGTTTTAAAGTATGACACATTCTTCTAATGTTTAATGTCTAATGTCATTGATGCTGCTGGATGAGGAAGCTCATGAGCTGCGTGAAATGCCTGAGTGGGTCTTGGCAAGGTCTTACTTGAAGTCTTAAGAAATAACTGTGTCCTCAGAACCTGCAGCAGGTAAGACTGCTAAATAGCTTGCACTTTGCAATGAGTCACATATTCATTACCATCCATGTTGCTGTCGCTGCACTGGATAGGACAGTGCTGACCCCATTTCATCTTGTAATAGCCCTCATCTACTGGGCACACACTATGTACAAGCACTGCCATGGAAGTGTCACATTCATCCTGCCAGATCCCAACAGCATCTGGACAAGGTAGAGTTTATCAGCTTCACTTCACAGCATGGGAAATCTATCATGATCTTGGCCCCATAAATGACTGCGCTTCAGTACTGCCTGTTTAGGTACCCAGAAGTGTTGTCTTTGCTGCATGGTGTTTTATGTGCTCATTCTTTACAGGACCAGCTTGTCACCTTCTGGACTGAATTTCTGACAGGGTGTAAGTGGGTCTGCAAGGTAGTGGCCAAAGAGATAAAAGGAGCCCTAGGGCATCAGATCCAGGACCGCCCCTCCCTAGGGTCCACTCGGTCATCTGCCACCTGACAAAACGTGCTAGGTGCTACAGGGGTCACGAGATGAGCCTTACGTCCAAGGAGCTTGTGGCTTGTTTAGGACGTGAGTTACAAAAAATCGGTCCATCAGGCCACCATAGATTTTTGTTTTGTTTTCTGGCCTCCTGGCACGCCGGAATCTTAAGTTCTCAACTAGAAATCAAACCTGTGCCCTCTGCATTGGAAGTGCAGAGTTTTACCCACTGGACAGCCAGGCAAGTCCAAATCTGCCACTGATTTTTGGCATTTATTCAACTCTGTGCTGGATAAGACCTGATCTAGGCCCTGGAATAGAGCAGTGAGCAAAAGAGACAAAAATCCCTGTCCTCATGGAGCTTACAGTCTAACGTGGCCAATAGAAAAATAATTGAAATGTATAGCTTGTTAGACAGCAAGAAGGAAAAGAGCACTGCACAGAGGGAAGGAGCTTCGAAATTTTTTTTTCAAACTTCTTATTTTGTATTGGGGTGTAACTGATGAACAATGTTGTGGTAGTTTCAGGTGAACAGGGAAGGGACTGAGATATATATATATATACACACATCCACTCTCCCTGAAAACATTCCTCCCATCCAGACTGGCATGCAACATTGAGCAGAGTTCCATGTGCTATACAACAAATCTTTGCTGGTTATCCATTTTAAGCATAGCAGTGTGTACATGACTTTCCCAAAGTCCTTAACTGTCTCTTTCCCCTGGCAACCATAAGTTTTTCTAAGTCTGTGAGTCTCTTTCTGTTTTGTAAGTAAGTTCATTTGTATCATTTCTTTTTAGATTCCACATATAAGGGATGTCATATGACATTTCTCCTTCTTTGTCTGATTTACTTCACTCAGTATAACACCCCCTAGGTCCATTCATGTTGTCACGAATGGCATTATTTCATTCTTTTTAATGGAGCCTTGGAATTGACAAAGGGTTTGATTTCCCTGGTGACTCAGATGGTAAAGCGTCTATCTACAATGTGGGAGTCCCAGGTTCGATCCCTGGGTTGGGAAGATCCCTTGGAGAAGGAAATGGCAATCCACTCCAGTATTATTGCCTGGAAAATCCCATGGACAGAGGAGCCTGGTAGGCTACAGTCCATGGAGTCGACAAGAGTCGGACACAACTGAGCGACTTCACTTCTTCTTTGCACTTTTAAATAGTGTGGTCTGGAAAGGCCTCAGTGAAGAGGCAACAACTGAGTAGAGACTGGAAGGAAGCAAGGTCACTAGCTGGGGGAAGGGATCCAGGTGGAGGGAATGGGAAACTGCAGAGACAGTGGAATGGGACAGTGTCATGTGGAGCTGGAGCAGAGGACACAACAGAGAGGGCAACAGAGTGGGAACTGGGCTTCAGGAGGAAAGGAGGCAGGGGATGGGGCTAGAGGAAAGAGGAGGACTTTATAGACCATTGTTCAAGAACTGTGGGCTTCCCTAGTGGCTCAGACAGTAAATACTCTGCCTGCAATGTGGGAGACCTGGGTTCGATCCCTAGGTTGGGAAGATCCCCTGGAGAAGGGAACAGCTACCCACTCCAGTATTCTTGCTTGGAGAATTCCATGCACAGAGGAGCCTGGCAGGCTAAAGTCCATGGGGTCTCAAAAAGTTGAACACAACAAAGCGACTTTCACTTCACTTAAGAACTGTGATAAGAATCACCAGGAAGAAACTGAACGCTTCTGAGTGGAAGAGGAAAAGATTCTAATTTTTTAATCAGCTCAGTGTTGAAAACAGCATGTATAGTTTTTAGGAGAGAAAATACTAGTGCCAAAAGACCTGTTAGGAAGTTTCCAGATTTCCAGTCCTCCTTCCCCTTTTCCCCACCATTTAACTCATCAAGTTTGATGATTCTGCCTCCATTTCCGTTTTGCCCCTCTCTCTGCTACTGACCTCTTGCAGAACCTCGTCGTCCTTCAGTGGGAGTGATGCCAAGGATCTCCTTGCCTCTAATCTCTTACTCCTCAAGCCATCCTCCACATCACTGCCTGTGGAATTGCCCAAAAATGCAGATCTGATACTGTCATTTTTCTGGACAGTTTTAATGTGCCAATTGCTGGGGAGATTGACACTTGATAAAGAGATGACCTTTGCTCCTGAGGAACTCACAGTCAAGTGAGACACACGCCAGAGCAGCGACCTGCAGCACCAGGCAACATGTACCATCCAGAGCAGGGCACCAATCTTTGCTGAGTGTAGAAGTAGTCCTTGGAGAAACAGAATGACATTACACCATGCCTGGGCATTCACAGATGAGAAAAAGTTCTCCTCTGGAAAAGAAAAGAGCATCTGAGGCTCAGAGAATCACTGGGCCCATTCATTTCAGTCCAGGAAGGAAGACATGCTGACGCTGCTGGCACACTAGATGGGACTCCATCTCTCAGCATGGACTCAAATTAGCCTAACTCACACTAGCCCAACTCACACTGACTGATAGAAATATTTCAATTTGAATTAAAAAATATATATATATAGTTTTGGGTTGTTTTTTTACAGCAGTTTTAGATTTGGAGCAAAATTGAATAGAAGGTGTAGAGAGTTCCTGTATACCTTCTGAGTCCATTATACATACTGCCCCCCTCCCATATCAAAATCCTGCACCAGAGTGATACATTTGTCACAATCTTTGAACACATACTGACACATCATAATCACTCAAAGTAGCCCATAATTTACCCTAGGATTCACTCTTGGTATTCTACATTTTATAGGTTTTGACAAATATGTGATGGCATGTATTATACAGCATATCATATTGTATATACAGTATCATACAGAGTAATTTCACTGTCTTAAAATCCTCTGTGTTCCACCTATTCATCCCTACCCTCTAAAATCCCCAATCTCTAGCAACCACTGACATTTTTATTGTCTCCACAGTTTTGCCTTTTCTACAGTTGAGGTCACATGGTATGTTGCTTTTCCAGGTTTCCTTCTTTCACTTAGTAATATGCATTTGTTTTCTCCATGTCTTTCCATGGATAGAAATAAGCTTTGATAGCTCATTTCTTTTAAACACCAGATAATACTCCTTATCTGAATATATCACAATTTTTTTTATCCATTTACCTACTAAAGGATATCTTGGTTGCTTCCAAGTTTGGGCAATTATGAATAAAGCTGCTATAAACATTTTCGTGCAAGTTTTTGAGTGGACATACATTTTCTGCTCATTTGTGTAAATATCAAATTGCTGGATCATATGGTAAGAATATTCTTAGCTTTATAAGAAACTGCCCAACTGTCTTCCAAAACAGCAGTAATATTTTACATTCCCACCAGAAATGAATAAGAGTTCCTGTTGCTCCACGGCCTTACCAACATTTGGTGTTGTTCAACTTGAATTTGAAATAAAAAATCTGGGGAATTCCTTGGTGGTCCAGTGGTTAGTACTTAATGATCTCACTGCCAGGGTCCAGGGTTTGATCCCTGGTCAGGGAACTAAGATCCTACAAGTTGTGGAGCACAGCCAAAAAAAAAAGAAAAAGAAATAAGAAATCTGAATACATTACAAGCTAACGGTAGTCTCGTGTTTGCCAATTTGATTTCTCTCCTTATATGCAAAACTGCTTAAGAAGCCACACAAAACCCAGCAAGTTGCTTGGTAAACAGGAAGGCTGAACTAGAGGAATTACCAGAATCCTCTTAATGTCTAGTATCAGTCCTAGTGGCCTGCGTCCTCAAAACAACTCTCTAGACTTTGTGAGCTAGAAAAGATATGTTATTTTTTTCATTGCTTCATTAATTCTCCCACTGATTGTGACTTTCTATATAAAATACCATCATAACTGGGGCCATTCCTTCTCTTGCAGGCAAAGATGCTCAACCATTTTTGTGCCATGGACCTCTTCGACTACCCAGAATAGCCTACAGAACTCCTTTCTTGGATCCCTTTTTGGAATAATGCTTTTAAATGCCTAAGATAAAATGAATGGGATTATAAAGGAAATCAAATACACATAGCAACATGTAAATTGTGACTTAATAATACACATTTCTTTATTAAAATATTAATTAACCTGATCTAATGATGATTTTAATAGCTATAGTAATTTTGAAAAGATAATGAGTGTTAAAGCAGAGGAACCAGAGATCAAATTGCCAACATCCATTGGATCATCAGAAAAGCAAGAGAATTCCAAAAAACCATCTACTTCTGCTTTATTGACTATGCCAAAGCCTTCAACTGTGTGGATCAAAACAAAGTGTGGAAATTCTTAAAGAGATGGGAATACCAGACCACCTTACCTGCCTCCTAAGAAATTTGTATGCAGGTCAGGAAGCAACAATTAGAACTGGACACGGAAAAACAGACTGGTTCCAAATCGGGAAAGAAGTACATCAAGATTGTGTATTGTCACTCTGCTTATTTAACTTATATGCAGAGTACATCATGAGAAATGCTGGGCTGGATGAAGGCACAAACTGGAATAAAGATTGCCGGGAGAAATATCAATAACTTCAGATATGCAGATGACACCACCCTTATGGCAGAAAGTGAAAAAGAACTAAAGAGCCTCTTGTTGAAAGTGAAAGAGGAGAGTGAAAAAGTTGACTTAAAGCTCAACATTCAGAAAACTAGGATCATGGCATCGGTCCCATCACTTCATGGCAAATAGATGGGGAAACAATGGAAACAGTGACAGACTTTATTTTCTTGAGCTCCAAAATCACTGCAGATGGTGATTGCAGCCATGAAACTGAAAGATGCTTACTCCTTGGAAGGAAAGTTATGAACAACCTAGACAGCATATTAAAAAGCAGAGACATTACTTTGTCAAGAAAGGTCCGTCTAGTCAAGGTTGTGGTTTTTCCAGTGGTCATGTATGGATATGAGAATTGGACTATAAACAAAGCTGAATGCCGAAGAACTGATGCTTTTGAACTGTGGTGTTTCAGACTCTTGAGAGTCCCTTGGACTGCAGAGAGATCCAACCAGTCCATCCTAAAGGAAATCAGTCCTGAATATTCATTGGAAGGACTGATGTTGAGGCTGAAACTCCAGTACTTTGGCCACCTGATGCAAAGAACTGACTCATTTGAAAAGACCCTGATGCTGGGGAAAATTGAAGGTGGGAGGAGAAGGGGACAACAGAGGATGAGATGGTTGGATAGCATCACAGACTCAATTGACATGAGTTTGAGTGAATTCCAGGAGTTGGTGATGGACGGGGAGGCCTGGCATGCTGCGGTTCATGGGGTTGCAAAGAGTCAGACAAGACTGAGCGACTGACTGAACTGAAGACATATGCAGCAGTTTTTGTATGATTTGAAAATATCTAAAGTTTCTACTGCTGAAAAAGTCATAGTTCTTAGTGATATTGCTGTATAGGTTGTTTACATTCAAAATGGAATGGAATGCTAAATTTCAATTATACATTAAGGAAAAGAGATATGTTAACTTTTTCCCACTCATGTTCATGGAGCCCCTGACTTTTTCCCTCAGGCCTCCAGTTTGAGAACCACTGCTTTAAGCATATTTTGCCTGCATCAGCTTCCCTGATAGCTCAGTTGGTAAAGAATCCGCCTGCAATGCAGGAGACCTGGGTTCGATCCCTGGGTTGAGAAGATCCCCTGGAGAAAGGAATGGCTACCCACTCCAGTATTCTGGCCTGGAGAATTCCATGGACTGAATAGTCAATGGGGTCTCAAAGAGTTGGACACGACTGAGTGGTTTTCACTTTCACTTTTCTTTACCTGCATCTGTTGTACATGATTTTTATCATCAAATTTTCTCCTATTTCCAAGTCCTGTTTGCATAAGAGCTTCTCTTCCAGGAAGCTTTCTCAGGTTTATCTGAGCAGGTCCCTTCCCTGTGACTCCTTCCCAAGCACCATGAGCTTCCTCCTTCTCATTTTGCCCACAGTTATAGCATCCTATTTGTGTGTTTTCCCTTTTTAAAAATATTAAATCTGGGACTTCCCTGGTTGTCCAGTAGTTACAAATCCACCTTGCAATGCAGAGGATACAGTTTCCACCTCTGGTCAGGGAACTAAGATCGCACATGACCCAGGGCAGCTGAGCCTGTTTGCTGCAACTAGAGAGTCTGCCTAACACAGCAAAGATCCTGCATGTGCCACAACTAAGATCTGATGCAGCCAAATACATATGAATGAATAAATATTTTTAAAAAATTAAATGTAACTTTTTTCCTGATAATATAAATAATATGGGTTCATTGAAACAATTTTGAACATTACATAAAACGACAAAGGAGACAATGAAAATCACCCAGACCCCAGTTCTTTGAGATAGCACTGCTCATATTGTTTTTGTTTAGTTGCTAAACAATTGTATCTGACTCCTTTGCAACTCCAAGGAACACCAGACTCCTCTGTCCGTGGGATTTCGCAGACAAGAGTATTAGAGTGGGTTGCCATTTCCTTCTCCAGGGGATCTTCCCCACTAGGGATAGAATCCTCATCTCCTATAGTAGCAGGTGGATTCTTTAGCATCTGAGCCACCAGGAAAGCCAACTGTTTGTATTAGGTCAGAATAAATTCTCCTTGATCCCTGTGTGATGTCTTGGTATGTGTTGGTCTCGCCTGCTAGAATGTAGCCCTACAGGTGGAGGAGGGTGGGAGGGGAAGAAACTTGTTGGTGTTAAAGGAAAAATAAAATCTGAGGGCCCAGAGGTTGAGCATTGAATGGATTTTTTTTCTCTCTCCCAAGAGAGCCTGATCTATGGGGGACGAGACTGGAGGAGGGAAAATTTGTCCTTTAAAAGCAAAAATCCTGCTCATCATCTCTCTCCAATATTAACTAGCAAATCAGTGCTGGGTTTGTTAGTTGGGCAAATATTGGGCTGTGTGGGGTGCTCACCCTGGGCTTTGGTGTCCAGCAGTCTTCTATGGCACTCAGGTCTATCAGCAGCTAGGCGGCCGTTTCAGGCACCATAATTGGTGTCTGCTCTCACCCGGGACCTGGAGTGTAGGGGATGTTCGGTAAATATCTGCTGAATCTTTATTCCCCATTATTCCCTCCATGTTCCACTTTGTGATAATGTTTGAAATCCCTCCTTCATCTCTTTGACACTGCCCACTCCTAGTTCTCTTAAGTAACTGACTTCCCTTCTTTTGTCTCTGAGAGACCTCATTAAGTTTTTCTTTACCTCAGTGGTGATTCCATATAATTTTTCATTCATTTGAAAAATGAGTGAAAATTTGTCAGTGACGTCTATTTACTTGGTTTTTGTCCTTCATCCAAACTAGAATAACAACTCATTGAGAGCAGAGACAGGGCGGCTCCAGTCACATGTCCATCTCCCAGGAAACAATTGTGGTCTATCACAGGTGCCCAGTAAACACTTATTGATGAAACTTAAAATGAATGATAAAGTAATTTCTCAGACCAAATCCTCCTTCTCACCATAGGCTAGAAGACTTTCCTGGTGGGAATGGGTATTTGTGTGCATGTCCATTCTTTTTTCTTTTTTGGCTGCTCTGGCTCTTCATTGTGGCATGAGAAGGATTCTCTAGTTTCAGCATGCAGGCCTAGTTGCCCCATAGCATGTGGGATCTTAGTTCCCTGACCAGGAATCGAACCTATGTTTCCAGCATTGGAAGGTAGATTCTTAACCACTGGACTACCAGGGAAGTCCCACATGTCCATTCTCATTGCAGAAAACCAATCCACACTAATGTCTGCCTAAGCCCTTCCACTTTCCTGGCTCCTCTTCATCACAGGTGTTTTAATAATTCAGTGCTGGTTTTGTGCTCATGACACATTTTCAATTCCTGAAATTTGGTTGTGTACTTGAAGAAATTTAAAGATTCAGAACAAGACTAAAGAAGTGAACAGTGATTACAAAACGATGTAATAGTAATTACAAAATGATGTCTCATAGTAATTATAAAATTATCTATGGTTCTCGTGATGGTATCAACATTTTACCTCCTGACAATACATCTACATACATCTATCCATATGCTAATATTAGATGTCACTTTTTAGTACTATAATTTCATCAAGTTGCACAGACGCAAGTTGTGTCCACACCAAATTGCAATACTCACTGACTGATGCTGTTGCAGTGATTTTATGTCTCATCATAGCAAAAATACATTTTACACATGATTCTGAATTCACCCACCTATGCAGATCTGGCAGCTCACCACTCACACATCATGGTGCCAGTCTATTGACTATCAGTTTTCTGATGCTTGGCCCAACCCAAATGCAAGAGAACCACTGTTGACCCACATGGGTTCCTCATTAAATATGTGTCTATAAAGTGAGAGTATGGAGCCCTCCGTACATGTGGGCAGTGGTTGCAGATATTCTATTGAGTGTATTTCTACTGTTAGGTAGGGCTGGTAATTTCTCTCCAACTATGTAAATGGCAAAGGGTGGATAAAGAGAACTAAGAGTAAGCCAAATTGGCGCCAGCCAAAGCAGGAACTGTATGAAGAACAGGCGTAACAGGTTAGCCACACCCAATAAACACAGTGAAAGGAGATTAAAAGCCAAGATCAGCTAACTGTCTAGGAGAGCTCCCTAAAGACTCCTACCCACTTACTGTCCCCTAGGAAATCAACACTTGCTTAATTATGAGACAGTACCAGACATAGAGGGAGAAGTAGTCCACTGAAGCAGGATATTCTGGGGTTAAGATGTGGTGGGCAATGGAATATTCAGTTCAGTTCAGTTCAGTTGCTCAGTCGTGTCTGACTCTTTGTGACCCCATGAATCGCAGCACGCCAGGCCTCCCTGTCCATCACCAACTCCCGGAGTTCACTCAGACTCACGTCCATCGAGTCAGTGATGCCATCCAGCCATCTCATCCTCTGTCGTCCCCTTCTCCTCCTGCCCCCAATCCCTCCCAGCATCAGAGTCTTTTCCAATGAGTCAACTCTTCGCATGAGGTGGCCAAAGTACTGGAGTTTCAGCTTTAGCATCATTACTCAGCCATAAGAAAAGAATGTATTTTGAGTCAGTTCTAATGAGGTGGATGAAACTGGAGCCTATTGTACAGAGTGAAGTAAGTCAGAAAGAGAAACACCTATACAGTATATTAATGCATACATGTGGGATTTAGAAAGATGGTAAGAATGATCCTATATGCAAGGCAGCAAAAGAGACATAGATGAAAAGAACAGACTTTTTGACTATGTGGAAGGTGAGGGTGGGAAGATATGAGAGAATAGCTTTGAGACATGTATTTTGCCATATGTAAAACAGATGACCAGTACAAGTTCGATGCATGAAGCAGGGCACTCAAAGCCAGTGCTCTGGGACAACCCGGAGGGATGGGGTGGGGAGGGAGACGGGAGGAGGGTTCAGGATGGGTGGATACGTGCACCTGTGGCTGATTCATGTTGAGTATGGCAAAAACCATCACAATATTGTAAAGTTATTATCCTCCAATTAAAAGAAACAATTAATTAAAAAAAAGACGTGGTAGACATGAGGGCAGAGAGAAGAGATGCTTGAGCAAAGGACACAGAAGATGATGACAGGGTTGTGGTGCGTGTGGGTTAGACTGAACACCATGTTGTTGATGTCAGCTGACTCCCATTAGGAGTACAGCCTGCCAGGAAGGATTACACATGGGTTATCAAGTGGGAATAAAGTGGAAGTATTTGGATACATGGCTTTGGCCTTTCAGTACGAATGATCTTAATCGGTGGGTTCCTGCTGGGCTCCAGATGATGAGCTTGAGAGTGCAAGCCAGTCATTAGGCGTCACTGACACATCAGGGCTCTCCCATATCATCAATGCTTTGTTATTCAAGTGTGTTAAATCTCTGTAGTGGCTCATAAAAGTGCTAGCCTTCTCTTTCCTCTTCTCACTTCTCACTTACCTATGATTTCACATCTTACAAGGTCTTCAACTAAAAAAAGGTGGGCTAAGAAATTCTGTGAAACCCCAAATACTTTTACTTCTACACCTGTAAGCACTGGTTTAAGATTTTTTTCCTGGGGAGATTAAGAGAGATGGGAATACCATATCACCTGACCTGCCTCTTGAGAAACCTATATGCAGGTCAGGAAGCAACACTTAGAACTGGACATGGAACAACAGACTGGTTCCAAATAGGAAAAGGAGTCCGTCAAGGCTGTATATTGTCACCCTGCTTATTTAACTTATATGCAGAGTACATCATGAGAAATGCTGGGCTGGAAGAAGCACAAGCTGGAATCAAGATTGCCAGGAGAAATCTCAATAACCTCAGATATGCAGATGACACCACCCTTATGGCAGAAAGCGAAGAGGAACTAAAGAGCCTCTTGATGAAAGTGAAAGAAGAGAGTGAAAAAGTTGGCTTAAAGCTCAGCATTCAGAAAACGAAGATCATGGCATCCGGTCCCATCACTTCATGGCAAATAGATGGGGAAACAGTGTCAGGCTTTATTTTTTGGGGCTCCAAAATCACTGCAGATGGTGACTGCAGCCATGAAATTAAAAGATGCTTACTGCTTGGAAGGAAAGTTATGACCAACCTAGACAGCATATTAAAAAGCAGAGACATTACTNTCCCATCACTCATGGCAAATAGATGGGGAAACAGTGTCAGGCTTTATTTTTTGGGGCTCCAAAATCACTGCAGATGGTGACTGCAGCCATGAAATTAAAAGATGCTTACTGCTTGGAAGGAAAGTTATGACCAACCTAGACAGCATATTAAAAAGCAGAGACATTACTTTGTCAACAAAGGTCCGTCTAGTCAAGGTTGTGGTTTTTCCAGTGGTCGTGTATGGATATGAAAATTGGACTATAAAGAAAGCTGAGCACCAAAGAATTAATGCTTTTGAAGTGTGTTGTTGGAGAAGACTCTTGAGAGTCTCTTGGACTGCAAGGAGATCCAACCAGTCCATCCTAAAGGAGATCAGTCCTGGGTGATCATTGGAAGGACTGATGTTGAAGCTGAAACTCCAATACTTTGGCCACCTGATGCAAAGAACTGACTAATATGAAAAGACCCTGTTGCTGGGAAAGATTGAAGGTGGGAGGAGAAGGGGACAAAAGAGGATGAGATGGTTCGATGGCATCACCAACTCTATGGACATGAGTTTGGGTAGACTCCAGGAGTTGGTGATGGACACGGAGGCCTGGCATGCTGCAGTTCATGGAGTCACAAAGAGTTGGACACGACTGAGCAACTGAACTGAACTGAATAGCATAAAATGAAATTTCATAATTTTCTGTACAGGAGGATTTCAATTAGTACTGTGAAAGCATCATCTGTCATGCCATTAGTTATCAAGAATTAACTCTTGCAGAATGAGAAGAATAAAACACAGTTATAAATAAAAACATATAGGCATGCATTTTAAATTTAATATTCAAGTGAGGTCATTAAAAATAAACAAAAAGATTTATTGTTACCAGACAGTCCTGAGTTATTTTATCATGGGAAAAATTATAGAGTTTTGTATATTGAAATTCATGAATGCTAAGAAACTAAAATATAATTTTGTTGAAAGATAACTATGTTATTTTTTATAATACACAGACGTATGGATGTATTAGAGTAGAAATCAGAAGTGGAGAATCAGATAGCTATACTGTTTAAAACAGAAGAAAGAAAAAAGATTTCACTCACTCATTGCTAACTAGGTACTATAGAGAAACCAGGGAATTTAGAGTAGTAACAACACTATGATCGAATGTTTCTAAACTTTGGTCTTCATCAAGCCAAAGTTACTAATTATCTTGTGTTATACTGGGCATAGGGAAAAAATGGCTTCAATTTCAAAACCGGGTCACTACATCAACAGTTTTGAAATCAATTTTTATAGTTTAATGGCCGATTTCCTCACAGTTCACCAAAACACCAGCTCTTGACCTATTTATTTCTTTCATTTAGATCAAATAAAAGGCAATAAAGAGTTTTGAACCTATTCTACACTTGTGAATTAAATGAGGGTTCTTTTTAAAAAATCTTTGATTATTCCATACACCTAAACAAGGTTGCAAGAAATAGCCCTATTTGAACATCATTCATTTATTTTTTGTATAACAGCATAGACATTTAGAGCTAAAGGGATCTTAGAAATAAACTAGTCTGTATCAGTCAGGAATATGGATTTTACGATTGACAGAATACGATCTCAAAACATCTTAGGCAAAAAGAAGAGTGGATTAGAATCAATCTCAGTGTCCCATTTAACTGCAGATCAGGCAATATACATGGGTCTCAGTGACACTGGTCCAAATGCCACCAGAATGACCTCTTACATCTGCTTTTCACTGCATGTTAGCACTTCAATTTCACGTGGCAGAACCAGGACTGCCAAGTGGTTGTGAGCCCCATTCTACACGCTTTACCCAGAGATGGTGACTCTCCATAGTTCCAGTTCAACAACAAAAACAAACAAACAAAACATTTCAAGTGAGCTTTCTGATAGGTCCAGCTTCAGTCAGGTGCCCCTCTGAACTAATCAGTGATGGCCAGGGAGGTGAATGAAGTCCTGTAAGAAAATGGAGGTACAACACTTGGAGTATGGGAGGGAAACAGTTCCTGGAAGAAGGGAGGGAGATGATGGGCAGACACCCACCAAAATCCATTCTGACTCATTTTACAGATTGGAAATTTAGGCTCAGAGAAATTAAGTGACTTACTCAAGGTCACAGCTTGTACTTAAACTTGGCTCATCTGGCAGTCCATCAAACACTTGCCTCACTCCCCTACACTGCTGCTCATTCTGTACAAGCTTCATTTCAAGCTCTTTCAGCAGGAAAGATAGCAGGCTAGGGGTGAAAGAGGGTAGAATTAAGGGTCTTATGTGAAACTTCTTTCCAGTCTTTTGCTTAAGTTCTAACTTCACCAGTCTTTCTGTTGTCTAGTTTTGCTTTATTTTCTTAGTGGGTGAATGGACACCTGAAGCAGGAATCCCCCTTCTTCCCTTGTCAGTCTCAGGGGGCTTCAGCCAAGCTGAAGCTACATAATTATCACCGTAACAGCCTACACTGGAGAGAGGACTCACAATGTGCCAGAGACTGTGCTTTTGATACATTCTCTCATTTAAGTCTCCTAACAGCCCTGTGATGGCACCCCACTCCAGTACTCTTGCCTGGAAACCCCATGGACGGAGGAGCCTGGTAGGCTGCAATCCAGGTCACTAAGAGTCAGGCATGACTGAGCAACTTCACTTTTACTTTTCACTTTCATGCATTGGAGAAGGAAATGGCAACCCACTCTAGTATTCTTGCCTGGAGAATCCCAGGGACAGAGGAGCCTAGTGGGCTGCTGTCTATGGGGTCGCTCAGAGTCGGACACGACTGAAGCGACTTAGCAGCAGCAGCAGCAGCAGTAACAGCCCTGTGAGAGAAGCATTAATATCATCATCATCCTATTTGGGGGCTTTCCAGGTGACGCTAGTGGTAAGAACCTCCCTGTCAGTGCAAGAGATGTAAGAAAATCGGGTTTCATCCCTGGGTGGGGAAGATCCCCTGCAGGAAGATATGGCAACCCACTCCAGTATTCTTGCCTGGAGAATCCCAGGGACAGAGGAGCCTGGTGGGCTACATCAGGTCACTAAGAGTCAGGCATGACTGAGCAACTTCACTTTTACTTTTCACTTTCATGCATTGGAGAAGGAAATGGCAACCCACTCCAGTATTCTTGCCTGGAGAATCCCAGGGACAGAGGAGCCTAGTGGGCTGCTGTCTATGGGGTCGCTCAGAGTCGGACACGACTGAAGCGACTTAGCAGCAGCAGCAGCAGCAGTAACAGCCCTGTGAGAGAAGCATTAATATCATCATCATCCTATTTGGGGGCTTTCCAGGTGGCGCTAGTGGTAAGAACCTCCCTGTCAGTGCAAGAGATGTAAGAAAATCGGGTTTCATCCCTGGGTGGGGAAGATCCCCTGCAGGAAGATACGGCAACACACTCCAATATTCTTGCCTGGAGAATCCCAGGGACAGAGGAGCCTGGTGGGCTACAGCCGACAGGGTTGCACAGAGACATGACAGAAGAGGCTTAGCACACATGCATCCCATTTTACAGTAAGAAAACTGAGGTAGAGAGAGGTTAATTAATTTGTTGAAAGCTGTAACTGGGAAAGGATGTAGGTATTATTGGAACCCAGGCAGTTTGACTCCAGGCCCACTGAAAGCCTGATTGTGTCTGAGACTCCTCAGGTGCCTGCTGACCTAGAGCAGGTTCAAGTCTGGAGATACACTGTTTAGGCTTTGGAGCTAAATTAGGGTTTGAGAGCTGGTCAACTGCTCACTAACTAGCCTTGTGATTTTGGGCAAATAGTTCTTAGCCATTAATCTTTGCCTTTTTTGTTTTTTTAATACTTATTTTTATTTATTTATTTGGCTGCATTAGGTCTTAGCTGCTGCATGTGGAATCTAGTTCACTGACCAGAGATCAGACCCGAGCTTCCTGCATTGAGATTGAGGTGCCTTAGTCACTGGACCACCAGGGAAGTCCCCTACCTTGGTTTTCTTATGTGTAAAGTGAAGGTAGTAGTATCTGCCTCAAAGTCTTGTAAAGATTGAGTGAGATAAAATGTTAGAGCCGACAGCAGAGTGCCTGGCAGAAAATAAATTTCAAAAAGGTCACTTTAGTTTTGAGTCTTATTCTTGGGGGCTGGGTCTGACTTTTGGGCACCCAAATCCTTACACTTTTTTGAAGAGTATGAGGGTAGCTTATGTAAATAGGACTGTTCGTGACCTGAAGCTTGACCTTGATCCACCTTCAACCTGGGCTGGCTGGAGGAGAGTGGGTTTGGTAACTCAGGAAGGCATGTGGACATGGTGCCTGGAGGGAGGAGACCCTTGCCCTCCACAGATGGTGCTGAAAAAGATAAGGCTGCCAGTTACCCTCTACTCCCTTCTCATCAATCAGGGGACTCTTTCTTTCCTTTGGAGGATATTGCTGTAGTCCTTGTTTTTTTCTTTCCTTTGTCATGGCTGCACCAGGTTTATTTCTGATATCATCTGATTTGTGCTATATTCAGGCCCCTCCCAACCTGAGGGTTGGCCCTGGCAGAGCAAAATGTCTCCTGGATCTGTGTAATGATTGCACAAGTCCAACCTTACTTCCAGCCTCTCACATCCATTCTCACCTCCAAATATTTTAACCACAAAAGGTATGCCTTTTGATAAAAGTTTAACCAGTTTTTGCCTGGATATTTTTTCAGGTCCCAGGTCTAGGACCTCTTTCTGATTTGTGTGGTTGATAAAGGGTTGCACTTTGTACTCCAGACAGGACCCACAGGAAAGAGGTAAGTGGTCAGTCATTCCACAGATGGGAACAAGAGCAAAAAGATGACAAAGAGATGACACAATGGATGAATGAAAGATGCCAGTGTCCTTTCAAATACTGTAATGATCAAAATTTTGCTTTAGAATGTGTGTGCATGTATCTTTGTATGAAAGCCATATGTGAAAATATCTCCCCCCATCCCCCACTTTCCCTGCACGCCTTTTTATTGTAAGCAAGCAGCCCAGCACCCAAGACATTGCAGAAGTTTGTGATTCCTTCAGCTAAGATGGCTTGACCTATATATAAGTAGAAAAATCCCAGCTAGTCCAGACTCTCTGAAAGTGGAACTATATAACACATTTCCCTGAGATAAAATGCCATGAAATCCTCTTGGTTTTTTCCAGGAACCCTTGAGTCCTTAAAGGGATAGAACTTAAGGCAATGGGAAGAGAGGGGGAAAAAAAAAAAAAACAACCAAAACTCATGCAACCTGTGAAAGAAAAACAAAAGAAAGAACTGAAGGGAGCAGATTATGAGAAAGATTGAAAAAGAATCAACAGAAAAGGAGAGGAAAACCCAATGGAGGAGCCAATCAGAAGCGAGAAGAAACTGTGGGACATGCACACACACACACACACACACACACACACACTTTCAAGAAAAAGGTGCAAAGGAAACAAAACTGTTTGTTGTGGAAAAGGGAAGGGGGGCGGGGAGGGAGAAAGGAATGGAGAGAGAAGCAGATTGAAATCTCAAGATCTAGACCGGGTCAAGCTGGAAGGACTGGCAGAGTAAGAACCAGGGACTTGGTGGGGAATCCCAAAGCGATCTGTTTACAAAAAGAGGCTGATGGAAATTCCACAAGTGACTTTCGAGATTCAAATCCGAAATAGAGAAGGAACCAAAGCACACACTATCTGTGTGTATTTTAACCGCTGGACGAGCTTCTATCTAGAGGAAACTCTCCCCAACCTTGAACAGACACTGAAATTTTACGTTTCGAGAGACCTAAATACCCTCCACGTGGCCTCCAACAGTGCCTGGGGGGCCGGCCAGTGGGCGCGGTCCCGCCCCCAACCTCCGGGAGCCCGCGGGCACGCGCAGCGCGCGGGGGCCGCCCCTTCGGAACTCCCCTCGCATTGTCTGTGAGCCAGGGAGTCTCCGCTCCCCCGGCGCGCTCCGGGTTATTGTTCTCCCTGCGCCCGCGGGGAGAAGGGAGGGACGGTTGGGAAGGGGGCGGCGGCGGCGTGCGGCGGCCACATGGGCAGGGGCGCCTGGGTCCTGGGATCGTGCACACGGGGGTGGGTCCGTCCAATGCCACCTGAGGCAGTGGGGTCGGGAGGATGCGGAGGCCGCCTCGCGCCTCCCCAGGCCCGTTCCTGTCCCGCAGGTCTCCAGCTCCTGGGTGACAGCCGGACAGGCTGGGAGCGGGAAGCCGGCCGGGCGTCCCGGTGCCGCGCAGTGGCACCCGCGGCCGCCTGGCCGCTCGCAGCTCAGGGGAGGGACGCTGTGACGCACCCTCCGGGTGTTAGAACACTTCACCTTCTATTTATAGACACTCCTCCAACCGCAGACCTAGCTCCCCTTCCCTCCGTCGTGAAGTAAAGGACGAAAAATTCTGCCTAGATGGAAGCTCCTAATACGCAGTGATAAGAAAGAATTCCATTTTGCGCATTCCTTATCATTCCAACTATTAATTGCAAGGTCTAGGGAGCTCTCTCTGGCACAGGGAATTTCTGAAGCTTTAAAACCTAGGCGACTTTATTTTACATGTCTCCTAAACATATCAAATAAATTCGTCTCTTGGGAGTTCATGAAATATTCGCCAAGAATTTGTTCAAACTGGATAAGGCACAAACCCACTGAAATCAGAGAAAGGATGCTTCTATCTGCCTTTCTGTATTTACTAAAAACTAGTAATTCTAACCATAAAATTTATTTGGGAGGGGACGTATATAGAGGGAAAATATTGCACATTTCAAACAAAAGTAAAGTTTGCCTTAGGGTTTGGTGGTTTTTTTTTTTTTTTAATTGGTGCTTTTGGATACTGACTTTATGCTCTTAGATGTACACCATCCATGTAATTATAGGTGATTAAAAATAATTCTTACTAGTCATAGTAACATTTGCAGTAATTAAAACAGGGGATTTTTAAAAACTGTAATTTATTTCTCATAATTTGGTTGTTTGTGCTGCAGTCAACACTTAAAAGGAAGCCTGATCATTATCTTTCATCTTGGTTTCTATTCAGTTTCACTTTCTAAACTCCAGCGTCAACCAAAGAAATACTGCCCTTTACATTTAGTAACAAAAAGATATATATATGTAAATATAAGCACTTTATATGCCTTTTTGAAAGGCTTTTTTTAGAGCCACAAAATTGAGAGCAGTGTACAGAGATTTGCCATATAGCCTCTGCCCCTACCCAAGCATAGCCTCTCCCATCATCATTATCACTCACCAGAATTATACATTTTTTACCAAGGATGAGCCTACCTTTACAAATCAGTCACCCAAAGTCCATAGTTTACCTTAAGGTTCATTCTTGGCCTTGTACATTATATGGGTTTGGACAACTGTATAATGACAAATATTCATCTTTATAATACAAAGTCTTTTCACTGCTCTAAAAATCCTCTAAATTCTCTATAGGTCCATTTTTAAAAGCCTAGCTAAACCACAGATTGCTTACCATGCAGGCAATTCTAAGACCGTAAAATGCAAGCAGAATACCCAGTGTGCCATTCCTGCTAACACCTAATGTATAAAGTGACGGGTATCTGTATGTAAAAGCAATATAGCTGACTATTGAACAAAGCAAGGATGTTGGAACACTGACCTTCCTATGCCCTGTGCAGTCAAAGATCCCAGTATAATTTAGAGTGGGCCCTTCATATCCCCAGGGCTTCCATGGTGGCTCAGTGGTAAAGAATCTGCCTGTGATTCAGGAGACAGCAGTATTATCCCTGAGTTGGGAAGATCTCTGGAGAAGGAAATGGCAACCCACTCCAGTATTCTTGCCTGGGAAATCCCATGGACAGAGGAGCCTAGCCAGCTACGGTCCATAGGGTCACAAAGAGTGAGACATGACTGAGCGACTTCACTTTGCAACACTATCTATAGTGGCTAGCAAGTTGCTGCTAAGTCGCTTCAGTCGTGTCCGACTCTTAGCACAGTAGGAGCATAATAAATAACTCTGTGTGTGTGTGCAATTTTGCACACACACACACAGTTCAAACCTTAAGGGCCAACTGTATTATAACTTGATTTTACTATACAAAAATCACATGCTATTACTGTAGAAGCATTTAATAAATTTTAAGAGCAACCACAATAGCAGTTGTTAGTGCTTTATAAAATATCCATTTGATAGTAGATCACCCTGTGAAAGACAATTTGGCAATAGCCATCACATTTTAAAACATATTAATATTTGCCCTTGGACCCAGCAGTTCCACTCCTGGGAAGATATGCTGCAGATGCAGTACACACATGTGAAGTCATTGGTTTGTTGCAGTGTTTGTGCTAACAAAAAGTTAGAAACAGTATAAATGCCCTAAAATATGATACATCCATATATATCCATATTCCATAGGCTTGAAGAAGATTAAAGCAACCTCTTTTTGTGCTGACACACTGTTAAGTGAAAAAAGAAAGGTGCAGAAACAGTATAAAATATCATCAATTACATTACAAAAATAAATATAATGCTATGTTAATTTTGTAAATATCAAATGTATATTTATATGGAAATATTTATGAAACTGGTAGCAATGTTTGCCTACTGTGAGGTAACTGAGAGGCTAGACTGGGAGACAAACATTTTCTATTATCTATCCTTTTGTATCTTTGAATTTTGTTCCATAAGGATGCATCATCAATCTGCAAAGTTTTAGTTTAAAATTACATTTAAATTCCTTTCTAAATTTACCTACATATGATAGGTCTCTCTTTAATTTGTATAAGTTCTACATTTGGGATTATTATCATTTTAGAGAAGTTTACTGTGATGAAACCATACTAAATTAAACTGAACTAAGCTAAACTTTTATCCTCAGCACTCTTTTATCCTAGCTCTACCTGATCCGTGAGTCATCATAGAAATGCTTTACCCAGAGGTTGCTAGTACGCTATTGCCAGCACTTTAAAAGAAGTTCTCAGTTATTGATATATATTTTTCTCTATTCTCCTGGCATGTTATGAATGGGAGTAATGGCAAAGTTAATGGTCTACTGAGTATCTGTTATAAAATAATTACTTAAAGATATTTTTTTTATAACTCATCTATTTTATTTTGCACTAGACTGTCAATGCAAGGGACTGATTATCAGAAGTCGTATTTCCTACAATGACTTTTTGTGCTAGAGATCAAGTGGTTAGGTTTCAAACTATTCCAGTGGGATAATGGTGCACAGAGTGTTTCTGCTTCCCTTTTAAAAGTGAAAAAACAGACGCATCAGGGTAGATGAGAGGTGTGCACTAAAAAGTTATACCAGACATGAGATAAATTGTTTATGTTTTCAATTCCATTGTAGATATTTCTTTTTTCCTCCTTCCAGCTTCACTGAGATATAATTTACATATAATATTGTGTACGTTTAAGGTGTACAAAGTGTTGACTTGATACCTTTCCCTATTGCAGAATCATATTGCAGGTAAAGTTCATGTAAGTTTGTGCTGTTACCCTTCAACATAACAACAGGACTGGGTGCAGGATTGACTTTGCCAGGATGGTTTTCTTCAGAGGAACCAGCACCAAAGCCTTGTGATGAAGATGATGATGAAGATAAGGAGGAGAGAGATCTTTGAACAAGCACAACTATTACTCACTATATGAACTAACGCACATAGGGCACTTTCCAAGAGTCTGGCAGAGAAAGGGGGCTCAACATAGAATTATTATTGGAATGAGGAGAGGTTTATCGTAGTCTCCTGGGTCACAAGTTGTGTTTGGGGGCCATAAGATAAGGGCTGCCCACATTCCACTATTCCTAAGAGCTGCCAAACCCCTGTGCAATGTTTCCCACCTACAGGTACCACCATAGTGAACCACGTTCATGATCTGTTCTATCTCTAGGCACCCGTTACACTATTGTTAATACTGGTAGAGAGTGCTGGCATGCTGCTCTCCATGGGGTCACAAAGAGTCGGACATGACTGAGTGACTGAATAACAAAAGAGAGTTTTTAAATCATTAATTCAAGCTGGTTTTGCTCTCTACTTTGGCTAAGCTAAAGTTTAAAGCAATAATCATGGCTTTTAGGGGTCAGTGACTTATGTAATATGCACGTAATATTAGGATAAAATATATTATGTATATCACACTAGAATAAAAAATGCTTGTCTGTGAACCTGCTGAAAGTATGTTGACTCATGTAGCTTATTGACCCAATTGCTGTGTGACTGTCTTTCATAACTTGAAGTGGACCCTGTGAGACACGTGGCAGATATTCCTCCTCTTCATGGCTTCCCTGGTGGCTCAGTGGTAAAGAATCCACCTGCTAAAGCAGGAGATGCAGGTTCTATCCCTGGGTCAGGAAGGTCCCCTATAGAAAAAGATGGTAACCCATTCCAGTATTCTTGCCTGGGAAATCTCATGGACAGAGGAGTCTGGAGGGCTATGGTCCAAAGTACACATGACTTAGCTATTAAAGAACAATAGTGACAGCTCCCCTTCACATCCTAGATTTGGTTGGGGTGGCTGCTTCAGAAGCAGGAACAGTGTGATAATCACTGACTACCCATGCTGTGTGCACACACTTTCAGAGCAAAAAGCTCTTCTGGCTCCTGGCCATGCATGATTAGACCTGCATGTATTCATGTGTCTGTGTGTCCATATTCAGGTGGATGTTTGCATTGCTCCTGGTCTCAGCTCAGAAAGGACACTCTCTGACAAATATACTCCAGTCAGTTATTTAAGAACCAGAGCACCTTATGTGAGTAGTGAAGATGTAGAAAGGATGGGAGTGTTTTGGGGGAAGAGCCCCAGTTTGTGTGACCTCTCTGGCAAAGCCTCAGGTTACAGAAGAGTGAGAGGTTGTGGAAAACCTTATCTTTTGGCATTAGTCTAAGATATATTGGCTTAGATTAAATCATGCATACAAAAGAATATAAGGGATACCTCGTTTTTATTACACTTCAAGGTATTGCCCTTCACAGATGTGTTTTCTGTAAATTCAAGGTTTATGGCAACCCTATTTGATCAAGTCTATTGGTGCCATTCTTTCCAACAGCATTTACTCACTTTGTGTCTTTGTGTGACATTTTGGTAATTTGTGGAGAATTTCAAACTTTTTCCTTATTCTGTTTGTGATGGTGATCTGTGATCAGTGATCTTTGATGTTCCCATTGTTTTGGGGGACCACAAACAGCAACCATATAAGACAGCAAACAATTGATAAATGTGGTGTCTGCTTCACTGTTTTCCTGTCCCTCCCTCTCCTTGGGCCTTCCTATTCTCTGAGGCACAATGATGTTGAAATTAGACAAATTAATGACACTACATTGGCCTCTAATTGTTCTAACGATAGGAAGAGTCGCATGTTTCTCACTTTAAATCAAAAGTTAGAAATGATTTAGCTTAGTGAGGAAGATCAGAGAAGGTGATGGCATCCCACTCCAGTACTCTCGCCTAGAAAATCCCATGGACCGAGGAGTCTGGTAGGCTGTAGTCCATGGGGTCGCTAAGAGTCGGACATGACTGAGCGACTTCACTTTCATTTTTCCTTTACATGCACTGGAGAAGGAAATTGGCAACCCACTCAGTGTTCTTGCCTGGAGAATCCCAGGGACGGGGGAGCCTGGTGGGCTGCCATCTATGGAGTCGCAGAGAGTCGGACTAGACTGAAGCGACTTAGCAGCAGCAGCAGCAGTGAGGAAGGTGTGTCAAAAGCTGTGATAGGCTAAAAGCTAAGCCAAGTTGTGAATGCAAAGGAAAACTTTTTGAAGGAAATTAAAAGTGCGACTCCAGTGAACACACAACGATAAGAAAAAAAAAACAAAACAGCCTTACTCCTGACATGGAGAGAATTTTAGCCATCCGGAGAGAAGATCAAAGGATCCACAACATGTCCTTAAGCCAAAGCCTAATCCAGAGCAAGGCCCTAACTCTCTAACTGTCTTCAATTCAGTGAAAGCTGAGAGAGGTGAGGAAGCTGCAGAAGAAAAATCTGAAGCTGTTAGAGGTTGGTTCATGAGGTTTAAGGAAAGAAGCCATCTCCGAACGTCAAAGTGGAGGGTGAAGCAGTAAGTGCTGACACAGAAACTTCAGCAAGTTATTCAGAAGATCCGGCTAAGATAACTAATGAAGATGGCTATACTAAACAACAGATTTTCAATGTGGATGAAACAGCCTTTTATTGGAAGAAGATATCATTTAGAGCTTTCATAGCTAGAGAGGAGAAGTCAATGCCTGGTTTCAAAGCTTCAAAAGACAAGCTGACTCTCTTGTTAAGGGCTAATGCAGCTGGTAACTTGAAGTCAAAGTCAATGCTAATTTACCATTCCAGAAATCCCAGAGCCCTTAAGAATTATTCTAAACCTACTCTGCCTGTGCTCTATAAATGGAAAAATAAAGCCTAGGTGATAGCCCATCTCTTTAGTACATAGTCTTCTGAACATTTTAAGGCTACTGTTAAGACCTAGTGCTCAGAAAGAAAGATTCCTTTCAGCTCCTTGACAATCCACCTGGTTACCCAATAGTTGGGATGGAGATGTATAATGAGATTAATGTTTTCATGCCTGCTAACACAACATTCATTCTGTAGCCCATGAATCAAGGAATAGTTTCTACTTTCAAGTCTTATTATTGAAGAAACAGATTTCATCATTCTCTAGCTGCCATAGATAGTGATTTCTCTGATGAATCCGGCAAAATCAGTAGAAAAACTTCTAAAAAGGATTTAGCATTGTGTATTCTATTAAGAACACTTGTGATTCATGGGAAGAGATAAAAATATCAACATTACCTGGAATTTGGAAGAAGTTGATTCCAACCCTCCAAATGACTTTGAGGCTTCAAGACTTCAGTTGAGGAAGTAACTGAAGAAGTCATAGAAATACCAGGAGAACTAGAGTTGGAAGTGCAGCCTGAAGATGTGACTGAACTGTAATCTCATGATAAAACTTTGACAGATGAGGAATTGCTTCTTATAGATGAGCAAAGAAAGTGGTTTCTTGAGATGGAATCTACTCCTGGTAAAGATGCTGTGAAGATTGTTGAAATGACAAAAAAGGATTTAGATATTACATAAACTTAGTTGATAGAGCAGTCACAGGGTTTTATAGGACTGAGTGCAATTTGAAAGAAGTTATCCTCTGGGTAAAATATTATCAAACAGAATTGCATGCTACAGAGAAATTTTTTGTGATAGGAAGATTCAATCAATGTGGCAAATTTCATTGTTGTCTCATTTTAATAAATTACCACAGCTGCCCCAACCCTCAGCCACTACCACCCTGATCAGCTAGCAGTCATCAACAAGAGGCAAATCTCTCTACCAGGAAACCAGGAAAGTGATTATGACTCTGTGAAGGTGCAAGTGATGGTTAGCATTTTTTTTTAAGCAATAAAGTATTTTTAAAGTAAGGTAAGTATATACATATTTTTAAAGACATAATGCTATTGCACTCTTAATAGACTACAGAGAAGTATAAACATAACCTTTATGTGCACTGAGAAACCAAAAAATTTATGACTCACTTCATTTTTGTATTTGCTTTATTGTACTGGTCAGCAGTTAAAGATTCCGCCTGTAATGTTGAGGAGATGCAGGAGACACAGTTTCGATTCTGGGCCAGGCAGATCCCCTAGAGGAGAGCATGGCAACCCAGTCCAGTATTCTTGCCTGGAGAACCCCATGGACCTGATCCTAGTGGACTACAGTCCATGGGGTAACAAAGAGTCAGGACACGACTGAAGCGACTGAGCACTGGTCTGGAGCCAAACTTGCCAACAGTCTCAGGTTTATTTGGGGCATTTCTTAAAATCAGTTAAAAACTCCAAAGCATTTGTCTCTGAGGTGTTCCTGAATAAAATGAAAGGGTATTGTTTACAAAATTTAAAAATTGGCCACTCATATGTCTACCACCAAAGCTTAAAGTGAAAGAAAGAAAGTGAAAGTGAAGTCGCTCAGTCGTGTCCGACTCTTTGTGACCCCATGGACTGTAGCCCACCAGGTTCCTCCCTCCATGGGATTCTCCAGGCAAGAGTACTGGAGTGGATTGCCATTTCCTTCTCCAGGGGATCTTCCTGGATCTTCCAGACCAGGGATTGAACCTGGGTCTCCTGCATTCCAGACAGACGCTTTAACCTCTGAACTACCAGGGAAGCCCACCACCAAAGCTTAAGAAACAGGCTATTACCAGCCCCGCAGGAAGTGCCTGTGTGCCCATTTCTGAACATAACTGCCTCCCTGGCTTCTCTTGGGAACTACCTTTCTGAATTTTGTTTTGCTTTACAGCTGTAATGGTTATGTATGTATTGCTGAATAACATAGTATTTGATTTTATCTGCCTTTGAACTAGAAATAGATGAAATCTTTGACAACTTGGTTCTTTTTTTGCCCCGCATTCTATTTTTGAGCCTCATCTAGTCCCTTCTTTTCTCTCTTCGCAGATCTCCAGCCCAAATACCCTCTGGGATTCCTGCATTTATCTCCCGACCAGGATCTCTCCACCAAATCCTCACCTTCACATGGGGAGTTATATTTAAAACTATTTTCTAGCAGTGTATTCAAGTGGCCTGGGAAATGTTTATCTTTAAAATTTTGCAAGAAAAAAAATTTTTCTATGACTATAGATTACAGTGGAGATGGAAACGGCAACCCACTCCAGTATTCTTGCCTGGAGAATCCCATGGACAGGGGAGCCTGGTGGGCTGCTGTTCATGGGGTCACACAGAGTCGGACCCGACTGAAGCGACTTAGCGTGCATGCATGCATAGATTACAAATCACACAAAATTTTAACAATGACTCTCTCTGAATGGTAGGATGATAAATAGCTTTTTTTTTTTTCTTTGTGATTTTTTTCTATTCCCCAACTGTTCAGTGGAAGCTTTGGATGCAAGGTTCAGGTCTTCCCTGCTTTTATCTTCTCCGAGTGACTTAGCAGCAGCAGCAGTGGTTTCTGAGGTCTGGCCTGGTGAAGAGGTGGGCGTGTGGGGTACAAGAGCAGAACATGGAGACCGTTTCTCAACGACACTCATATTCAAAGCCACAGCCTTTCTTTTCCATCCCCAGGCCAGCACATCATTATTTCCTCTGAGTGAGGCAACCGGGCCCTTCACCATTCTTGAAAACAGTGCCAGCATCGTATGCCACCTTTGCAGACACACAGAAGCCTGCACTCAGAAGGGCTTTCTGCTGCTATGCTGTCTTGATTTTATTTTTGAACCTATGTTTTGTATGTGAAATTGGGTGAGACAGTGGAGCAGAGGGCATATTCATGCATTGCATGTTTGCTGTTCCTGTTGCCACATGAGCACAGACTTCTGGTTGTCCCAAGTGTTTGTGAGCTCGGCAAGATGTAAGAGTGTTTAATCTTTGATTGAGTAAGTAGGGGTGCTGACAGCCCTGAGAGGTCATGTCTTCCATTCAAACCAGGACTTGTTCTGAAGCAAGAAAAAGGGCCATAGTATTCTAAAGACATGAACAGCCAAGGAATCTTATATCCTGAAAATGAAGACACAGAAGGAAAGGGAAATATAGGGCACTCCATAGTTCCTTTTCCTTTTAGTCCTTCCTTATTCTTCAGAAAGTTGAAAGTAGAGGGTAGGTGGAGTGAGCACATATCAAGAAGTGAAATAAAAACAACTGAATTGGTTTTGTGCAGTAGTTTCCATTGTTCTGGTAAGAACGAACTACATAAGCATCTACAATCTACAAAATATGAATTAGATCTTTTTAATGATTCTGCTTATAAGTCGAATGCTCTTATACTTGCATTTAAAGTGGATATTCTACAATATAAAAATAAACAATGAAATTCAGGCTAATATTTTCAATTTTTGTTTAGTCACTAAGTTGTGTCCAACTCTTTGGGACCCCATAGACTACAGCTTGCCAGACTCCTCTGTCCATGGGATTTCCAGGCAAAAATACTGGAGTGGGTTGCCATTTCCTTCTCCAGGGAACCATCCTGACCCAGGCATCAAACCCGCGTCTTCTGCATCGGCCGGCAGGTTGTTTACCACTGAGCCACGAAGGAAGTCCTTTTGTTTACTTAGAATAACATGAAACAACAATATTTTTTTTAAACATGGCAAGTTGAGAGAGACCATGGGAAAACCAGTAACAGTACCTTTTGGG
>SJXQ01002943.1:19187-104579 GCA_006408695.1 Aepyceros melampus | reverse complement strand
TATGTTGCCTTGCAGCTCATGAAATCCCAGGCCTTTTCTCTAAAACTCTTGTCTCTGCTGTGACTTCCTAAAGTCCATTTCAAGACCTAGAAGTCAAGAGATGACTCTTCTTTCTAAATCTCTGCCATGTAATAGCCATACCCTGAGGGAACAGGCTGGGGTAGAGAAAGCATAGGAAAATCACACTGGTTAAAATCTCTGAATAGTGCCCCACCCCATATTAAAGACAAAAACAGAACACCTAGTGAGCATAAATTCCTTAAAGGCAAGGACCTTCTTCCTCTTGTGTTTCAGTTCAGTCATTCAGTCATGTCTGACTCTTTGTGACCTCATGGACTGCAGCACACCAGGCCGCCCTGTCCATCACCAACTCCCAGAGTTTACTCAGACTCACGTCCATTGAGTCAGTGATGCCATCCAACCATCTCATCCTCTGTTGTCCCCTTCTCCTCCTGCCTTCAATATTTCCCAGCATCAGGGTCTTTTAAAATGAGTCAGTCAGTTCTTCACATCAGGTGGCCAAAGTATTGGAGTTTCAGCTTCAACATCAGTCCTTCCAATGAATATTCAGGACTGATATCTTTTAGGATGGACTAGTTGGATTTCCTTGCAGTCCAAGGGACTCTCAAGAGTCTTCTCCAACACCACGGTTCAAAAGCATCAATTCTTTGGTGCTCAGCTTTCTTTATAGTCCAACACTCATATCCATACATGACTACTAGAAAAACCACAGCTTTGACTAGACAGACTTTTGTTGGCAAAGTAATGTCTCTGCTTTTGAATATGCTATCTAGGTTGATCTAACTTTTCTTCCAAGGACAAGCGTCTTTTAATTTCATGGCTGCAATTCACCATCTGCAGTGATTTGGGAGCCCCCCAAAATAAAGTCTGACACTGTTTCCACTGTTTCCCATCTATTTCCCATGAAGTGATGGGACCAGATACCATGATCTTCGTTTTCTGAATGTTGAGTTTTAAGCCAACTTTTTCACTCTCCTCTTTCACTTTCATCAATAGGCTCTTTAGTTCCTCTTCACTTTCTGCCATAAGGGTGGTGTCATCTGCATATCTGAGGTTATTGAACTTTCTCCCAGCAATCTTAATTCCAGCTTGTGCTTCTTCCAGCCCAGCATTTCTCATGATGTACTCTGCATATAAATTAAATAAGCAGAGTGACAATATACAGCCTTGATGTACTCCTTTTCCTATTTGGAACCAGTTTGTTGTTCCACGTCCAGTTCTAACTTTGCTTCCTGACCGCATACAGATTTCTCAAGAGACAGGTCAGGTGGTCTGGTATTCCCATCTCTTTAAGAATCTTCCAGAATTTATTGTAGTCCACACAGTCAAGGGCTTTGGCCTAGTCAATAAAGCAGAAGTCGATGTTTTTCTGGAACTTTATTGCTTTTTCAATGATCCAGTGGATGTTGGCAATCTGATCTCTGGTTCCTCTGCCTTTTCTAAATCCAGTCTTGAACATCTGGAAGTTCACAGTTCACATACTGTTGAAGCCTGGCTTGGAGAATTTTAAGCATTACTTTACTAGCGTGTGAGATGAGAGCAATTGTGTGGTAGCTTGAGCATTCCTTGGCATTGCCTTTCTTTGGGATTGGAATGAAAACTGATCTTTTCCAGTCCTGTGGCCACTGCTGAGTTTTCCAGATTTGCTGGCATACTGAGTGTAGCACTGTCACAATAGTGCTTACCATGGAGCTTTCCTATAGTAGGGACTTAATAACTGTCTTTTTCTCAATAAACATTTTCTCCCTTAAATTTAAAACACTTTTTTCATCAGACCTTTCTCAAACACCTTCAAAGTCTCTCTATTGCTTTAACCTACAAATTGAAACTCCTAATCAGACATTTTAGATTCTATAATCTGGGTTCAATCTACTTTTCCTAATTCATCTTCCAAAACTCCCTAGAACTCTGTAGTAATGGTTGAACAAATATAGGATGATTGGATTACACAGCTCCCAGGAGTTACAGAAGCTGCTGATGGATAAATCATTAGCTCTTTTTAGGGTTACGTAATACACGTGAGCTCACATTAATGTCCCCAAACCAGGATCTGGTGATGAGCCTTACAGACCCTAAATGAGAGTTGTAAGATATTTGATTTCAAAAAAGTCATCTCTGCAAGATCACATCCTAGCTTCTGCAGAAATCGGGGACCCAAAGCAGAGAGAAGCCTGCACGTGTTTTTTAGTCCTCCTGGAAGTGTGTGGGCTGCCGCCCTGTGGAACTCCCCACCTGGACTCTGGCAAATTCTTGGACTTTAAGGGCCATGAAATCATAGCGTAGCATTACTAAGCATCAGAATTTCATATGCTAGTAATGAGCCATTAAGGAAGGTTTAGGGCAGAGACAAGCTTTTAAAGGCAGTATAACCCAAGCAGTGGCCGTTCTCAGTGTACCTTTGTGGGAATCAATTGTGTTTCCCCCATGTCCGTGTGAGGGAGATTCTTAACCTGATGGGGCTGGGAGAAACTTCAAGAGCCATCACATCCATTCTCCCTGTCTTTAAGATGAGAAAACCTTTAAATCTTTTTGAAAAATTACCAATCTATCTCCAAACTTAGGGGGTAAGGGGGAAGGATCTGCATGAAAACCTGCAACAACCTCATGTGAAAACTAGAAGGAACTATTTGAGTTAAAAGTGAGTCACAGCAGCACCTTCTTATCCTTTCTACAAAGTGCCCCAGCTAAGAGCAGAAATGAAAAACACTGATGTACCATTCAGTGAAAGACATCCAAGGCCTGGGGCTTACACTCTTTTCTTGTTTCTTATCCTTTTTTAGTATAAAACATTTTAAAGATTTATCCATGTTGTAAGACATACATTTAGTGCACTACTTTTAGCTGCTGCATGTTATTCCATAGTATCTGCTACATTTTATTTCCTCTCTGTATTGCACAGTGATACATACTAAGCTTGCCAACAACATGCTGCTCTTCAAGTGCTGCTATGATGACTATTCTCAGTTGTACCCTTTTATGGACATGATTCAAGATTTTCTTAAAGGTATATATTCCCAGGAGTGAAACTGCTGGGCCATCAGGAAAACATATGCTACTTTTTCTTTTCTTTTGATGTGGACCATTTAAAAAGTCTTTATTGAATTTGTTACAATATTGCTTCTGTTTTATGCTTTGGTGTTTTAGACAGGAAGGCATGTGAGATCTTACCTCCCAACTAGGGATCAAACCAGCAGACCGTGCATTGGAAGACAAAGTCTTAACCACCGGACCACCAGAGAAGTCCCCACATGCTACATTTTATTACCTATTTTCAGATAACTCCAAAATGACTATACCAGGGACTTAAAGCCCAATAGCAATGGCAACCCACTCCAGTGTTCTTGCCTGGAGAATCCCAGGAACAGGGGAGCCTGGTGGGCTGCCGTCTATGGGGTCGCACAGAGTTGGACACGACTGAAGTGACTTAGCAGCAATGCATGAGGATTCCTGATTCCCCCCATCCTAGCCAACACTTGGTGTTACCCAACTCACATTTTTGCCTATTTAATTGATGTAAAGAAGTGTCTTGTTTTAATATGCATTTATCTGATTATAAATGGAATTGTATATCTCTTCATCTACTTCTTTAAACTGAAATATAGTTGATAAACTGGCAAAAAATTGGCAAAAGGAGAAGAGGGCAGCAGAGGATGAAATGGTTGGATAGTATCACTGATTCAATGGACGTAAACTTGGGCAAACTCTGGGAGATAGTGAGGGCCTGGCCTGCTGCAGTCCAAGGGGTCACAAAGAATTGGTCATGACTCTGCAACTGAACAACAACAATAGTTGGTATACAATATTATATAAGTTATTGGTGTACAATATCATGATTTATGATTTTTAAAGGTTATATTCTGTTTATAGTTATTATATTTGCTATAGTATCCATGTTGTACAATATATCTATTCATCTAGTTGTCAGTCTCTCAAGCTTCCTTTCTGTAAATTTGCCGTTCATATCCTTTGGCTATTTTTCTTTTGTGTTTCCTGTGTGTGTGTGTGTGTGTTTTTTCTCTCAATGATTTGCAGGAATTCCTAGCATATTGTAGACATTAATCACTTCTTGGTTTGGAAACACCCCTCAATCTATCAACTTTCTCTTGTCTTATGATGTTCTTTGTTGACCAGAAAACTAATTTTGATATAGTCAAGTTCATCAATCTTTTGGTTTTATAGTTTATGCTTTCAGAGTCTTTGAAGAAATCTTTTCTTATCCTAAGATTCCAAAGCAATTCTTCTGCTTTTAATTTCTATTAGCTTTACAGTTTTCTCTTTCATTTTTAGGCAATGTTCAGAAAACTAAGATCATGGCATCTGGTCCCATCACTTCATGGGAAATAGATAGGGAAACAGTGGAAACAGTGTCAGACTTTATTTTTGGGGGGCTCCCAAATCACTGCAGATGGTGATTGCAGCCATGAAATTAAAAGATGCTTACTCCTTGGAAGGAAAGTTATGACCAACCTAGATAGCATATCAAAAAGCAGAGACATTACTTTGCCATCAAAGGTCCTTCTAGTCAAGGCTATGGTTTTTCCAGTGGCCATGTATGGATGTGAGAGTTGGACTGTGAAGAAGGCTGAGTGCCGAAGAATTGATGTTTTTGAACTGTGGTATTGGAGAAGATTCTTGAGAGTCCCTTGGACTGCAAGGAGATCCAACCAGTCCATTCTGAAGGAGATCAGTCCTGGGTGTTCTTTGGAAGGATTGATGCTAAAGCTGAAACTCCAATACTTTGGCCACTTCATGCAAAGAGTTGACTCATTGGAAAAGACTCTGATGCTGGGAGGGATTGGGGGCAGGAAGAAAAGGGGACGACAAACAATGAGATGGCTGGATGGCATCACCAACTCGATGGACATGAGTTTGAGTAAACTCCGGAAGTTGGTGATGGACAGGGAGGCCTGGTGTGCTGCGATTCATGGGATCGCAAAGAGTCAGACACGACTGAGCGACTGAACTGAACTGAACTGATCATTGAAATTTTACCTTTGCAGATGGTATGAGATGTGGATGCAACTTTATTTTTCTCTATGGTGAACCAATTTTTCCAACATTATCTATGAAACAAAACTTCTTGTTAGGTTGTATTATTATTCCCAATCCTTCACATCCTCCCGGTTATAGAATTATATACCCATGCTCTTTGCCATGTGGTTTTGCAGCACCTTCCACTATTTTGGTGGACTTGACCATGTGACTTATTTGGCCAACAGAATATTAGGAGATGAGATGGAAGCAGAAGTGTTAAATGTGTTTGAGTGATTTGACTTCACCTCTTGAGCTCCTGTCATTGCCAGAAAGAGACATGTGATAAAGACCTGAATTTAACCTGTGTCCTGGAGCAAAGCCCAGCTGAGTCCAACCAAGTCTTAACCAGATGGGATCAGCAGAGTCTCAGTTCACATACAGACCTGTGAAAGAGAAAAAACAATGGCTTTAATAAGTCACTGATATTTCAGGGTTATTTGTTATATGGTATTATTATCGTAGTGATAGTTGACTATCTCTACGTGATTTCCTCATAGATTTGTGATGTTACCATTATCACATACCAAGCTCACATAGATAAATGGGTTATTTCTGAGTTGTGTATTCTGGTTCTCTGTTTTACATGTCTGCTACTATGACTTATAATATGTCTTATTATCTGGAAGGGTAAATTTCCCCTCTCTGATTTTTATTTTTTAAAATGACCAGATTATAGTGGAATTTAATCTTCCATATGTATTTGAGAACGTTTAAATTCTTCAAATCCTGTTACAAGTTTGAATGGCTTGCACTGAGTTTATGAATACATTTAGAGATCATTAAAATCTTAGTGGGCTTCCTCAGTGGCTCATCGGTTAAAGAATCTGCCTGCAATGCAGGAGATGCAGCAGGAGCCACAGGTTTGATCCGTGGGTCAAGAAGATAGATGCCCTGAGGAATGAAATGGCAACCCACTCCAGTGTCCTTGCCTGGGAAATCCCATGGACAGAGGAGCCTGGCAGGCTCAGTCCATGGGGTCACAAAGAGTCAGACGTGATTTAGCGACTAAACACATACACACACACACAATTATCTCAGTAACGTTACTTCATCCTATCCACAAACATTATACACACCCCTATTTAGGTCTTCTTTGAAGCCTTTGAATAGCATTAATGTTTTTTCTTTAGTCTGTTTTTTTTGGGGCTGCACCATGCAGTGTGCAGAATCTGTTTCCCAACCAGGGATCGAATCTCCACCCCCTGCAGTGGAAGGGCAGAGTTGTAACCACTGGACTGCCAGGGAAGTCCAGCATTAACATTTTTTTTTTCATGAAAGTTTTGTGCATTTTTCTTAGGTTAATCCCCTAAGACTTTTAGAGTTTTCTTGCTATTGTAAATAGTATCTTATTTTTAGTTTTTTAGTACTAGTATGTAAGTATACTTCTGGTTTTCACGAAATGATTTTGAATTTGGGAATGTTGCTGTATCATGTAGGATTAGGTTCGGCTGTCTGTAACAACATACATGCATACACACACAAACACAATCTAAAATAAGAGTGGCACGAATAAGATGGAGGTGTGTTCAAGAAATTCCAGAAGTCTGGAGGTAGCTGCTTTAGGGTTGGTGTTGGTACAGAAGGTGCCTTCTTTCTTGTTCCTCTGTGTGTGGTTTTCATATCCAACCTCAGCTTGTGGTCTAAGATGACTGCTGAAGCTCCAGCTACTGTATCTTCATTTCAGATGGCAGGAAAGAGGATGAAGCATACTCTCTCCCTTTAGGAATGTGTTCACCAGATCTGCTTTTAACCCATTGCCTAGAACGTGGCAACACTGAGCTACAAAGGAGGCTAGCAAACATTGTCTTTATTCTGGTTGGCCATGTGCCCCATAAAAAAGTAGTTCTGTGGAAGAGAGAAAAATTGCTGTCATTGTGTGGCTTTCTTGTATTATTTCTAATAGTTTATTGTTTCTATTAGGTGTTTTATGTGGTTGACATATTATTGCAAAAATCCCGATTTTATCCCTTTCCTTCTGATTCTTCCATTAATTTCTTCATCTTTTTATTACAAATCTTATTTTGTCAGCCAGGACTTTCAATATCATTTGAGCAGCTGTGGCAAACTTGTCTTGATCCCACACTTAAATGGAATGTGTTAAAGTTAATCCATTAATAATATTTTGCAGTACATTTTTGGTCCTTCATAAAGTTAAGTACATTTCTTCCTATTTCTAATTTTTCTGAAAGTTTCTATTATTAATAAGGGATGCACATTCTACAATGCTTTCTCTCTTAGCCTTCTTGAGGTAAATATTTGGATAGGTTTTCTGATGTTAAATCACACTTGAATTTCTGAAATAAGCCCTTCTTGATTTATTACATTTTCATGATAAATGGCTAGATAGGCAGCTAGACAGGTATATTCTAAAGAGGGAAATGAGTCTCAAGGTTTCTTCTAGTTTTTCTGGAGTAAGAATGTTAGATTCGGTTAGCTAATATTTAGAATTTTTTGCATATATGTTCATAAGCAAATGGGCCTATTCTTGTTCTTTTTCATATTTAGAATCTAATTCTAATTTTTCATTTTTACTGCCTCTGCCTCTTCTTGCTGATTATGATTTTTTAATTCATATATTTTGCAATTTGAATTGCGAGCTAACGTTCATTTGGGCTTTATCTGTAGGAATGCTAATGAAACTCGGGTTGAAACCTCCATCTTCAATAAAGGATGTATTTTGCTTCCTGGTCCATGTGAATTGTATTTAAGCTCTTTGAGATAACAAAAATCTTATATAGCACTTTTTTTTTTTTTTGGTAACCATAACAGCTCTTAGTACGTCATTAGTCTCACTCTACTGTTTAGAAAATGATAGTAACAAATCGTTTGTACATTGAAATTTGCATTTTGAAACGTGACCCCCCATGTAAAAAATTCTTTTTGTGTACTTTGAAATCATAAACTAGTAAGTTTCACACATACTGAGATTTATGCATAACATCAATTAAAGTGTTATTTTTAAGCTTATACATCTATTTGACTTAGTGAAGTGAAGTCGCTCAGTCATGTCAACTCTTTGCGACCCCATGGACTGTAACCTATCAGGCTTCTTTGTCCATAGGATTTTCCAGGCAATAGCTCTGGAGTGGATTGCCATTTCCTTCTCCAGCGGATCTTCCCAACCCAGGGATCAAACCCAGGTCTTCCACATTGTAGACAGATGCTTTACTGTCTGAGCCACCAGGGAAGTAGTATACATTTTAAATGGTGTAGTTATAAAGTATACCTATGGTATTTATGAAAGGCAATTTGCCAACTTCACCCTTTTTTCTTTTAGGGATTACCCTGCCAGTGTATCATACAATTCTGTTCACAAGAAATATAGAAAGGTGAGTGATCACAAAAATGAGAGAAAAAAATATATGAGAAATATGTATAAAATATATGTGGAAAAAAGGAAAGAGATATGTGTGAGAAAGAAAAAAGGAAGGAATAAATAAGTAACAGCTCTTAAATTTTCAAAAGAAAGGAATAAAAAGGGAGTTTCAAATGAAACATTTGATTTTTTAATATTTATTCATGTCACGGGCAAATTTGCTAAAAATGCAGAAGCCCAGGACCAGCCTACAGAGATGATGATTCAGTAGGTCTGAGAGCAAACTCAGGAATCTAGGTGGGCCTAAGACAACCATTTAAGAAATACTGGAATAGGGTGAGCACAGAATTAGAAGATGACACATGGTGGGGACTGGAGGCATGCCAATAACAACTGACAAGGGAGCAACTTCTGCCACAGGAGGCTAACCCTGGCTATTTGGAGATCCTCTGAAAGATCTTCTGGTGTAGTTTAGACTCAAAATCTTCTGTGTTTTTAGTGATATTCATAGTATGTAAGATAACACCACGATCAATTATATTCACTTGAGTCATAAAATGACCTCACAGCAAGAGAAATAAGAAATAGGCTTTCTGAAAGTATCATTAGCATATTCTTATATGTAGTAGCATAGCCCTCACTAGAAATGGAGCTGATTCTTCCCACAGGAGGGATTTAGTGTGTTTCAGTCATCACAGTGTGACCTGGCTAAGGGATATGGCCTCCCTCCTGAGTATCATTATGTCCCGGGATGAGGATGCTGGCATCCTTGCATTGCCAAACTGCAAAGAAGTTTCAACACACTGAGGGGCAATGCCTACACAATCTGGGCACTATAGGAAGTCCGCAGGTTGGTTCATTTTCTTAGGTGGACTCAGTATGCAGGCTGACATCATGGAGTAAGGCTAAAATCAGAAAGAGAAGAGGTAAGAGGTGTCAGGCTGAGTGTCACAATTACAGTTTAGGGGAAGGGTCCCTATCTTAAAATGATAGTAATCAAGGAAAGCCTCCCTATGACTAGGGTAAGCCTTAAGGCTTATTGTTCACTTACTACTTCTCCTCTGAATTTCAGACCACTGTAGGTTTTACTCTGATAATCATGGGGAAAAAATGATCTTGCTCCCTTCAAGACCACAAGTCAATCCTGAGTCTCTCCAGTTGACTTGTCTAAAGAAAATGGATACGGAGTATTCTAAGTGGACTGGAAAACCTTTTTTTCTAGGGATGTGATATGTGATTTGTCTTTCTTTGGTTTTTTAACAGGAAGCCATTGTCATAAATTTCAATAACCTGCAGAAATGCACCTTGTGGTTAAGAAGGTGGATTTTTGCCAGTGTATTTCTTTTGCCGGCACTTCTGTTCAGGTTCATTAGTGATCCCAGTTACTTTCAAGTACAAGTGCGTGCAGTGTTAAGGTGTGTACAATGATTCCTAGACACTAGGCAAGAAACTGAGAAAAAGCCGTAACTCCGGGGAATGAGCAGCGAGATATAGTAATGAGTACGAGGTGTCAGGGTCCAAGGTGAGGAGAGTGGGCAGAGAAGTGGGGGAAAAAGAGTATTGCATGCGGGAGCAAGGGCTGGAGGAAGCTGATATTTACATGCACAAAGCCCAACAGCTTCACTCACGTCAGGTTAAGTACCTTTTCCAGAAACCCAATAAAGAAATGTTATGTATTCAGGAGGTGTTTCAACCTGTCCACACCCTAATCTGACTTCCCCAGAACACAGGCAAGCAGGAGGGAAATGCCTCCGGTCTTGGCGTCCAGCTCCCGTGGCTTTCAGAGCACAGCCCCACAGGACGTCACACGGAGCTGTCTCCGAGAGTGGGCACAGCACCGACGGGAGGCAAAGTTTTGATCCGATTTACTCCAAATCAGTCTGCCACTCGGGAGTGGGGTTTGGCCGCAAGGGCTCCCAGGCAGCGCCGGGCAGAGGCTGAGCAGCAACAGCAGCAGCTTGAAGGCTGAGTAAGGAGCCAGCCTTCTTCATCGCCTCCTCCGGTCGGCGCGGAGTCGGCAGCACAGGCAGTCCCTATCGCTGTCACGCCGGCTGCAGGGCGGCCCCTCCGCCGCCCCACCCCCCCGCACGGCCCCAGCCCTCACACTGTTATTTGCGTGACTGACCTGAACAGGGCGGGAGGGAGGACCCGGGTGTCTGAGGGAGGGGAGGACCTTGGCCCGCCCACTCCTTCCCCTGTGACTCGGAGCGGCACCTTCTCCTCCTCATTGGGCACACGCTTGCGTCCATCACCCCCATGCGGCCCTCGGATTGGCAGAAGGCGCACTTCTGGAGCGAGGAGAGCTGAGTGACTCCGCGGGTCTCCGGTGCCTCATCTTTCCCTCCACCGCTCCCTCCCTACTTCAACGTCCACCCACCACTCCCCACCCCCCACTCCACTTCCCCCCGCCCGGTTAGCGGCAGTGTCCTTAGAAGACTCATTGGGCCAGGGGCGAAGCCTGCCGCCTATCGAGCAGCGCCGTCATTGGCCGACACCCACGCCCGTCGGAGCGGCGGGCTTCGGCATTGGGTGATTGCGTTCCGCTCCCCGCCCCTCCAACGCCTCGCCCTCTCACTCGCCTCCTCCTCTCCCGGCTCTTTCACCGCCCCCCTTTCCCTTGCTGTCCGCACCGCATCTCCCCGGTCCAGCTGGGCGGGGACTGCTTTACGACTCTGTGAAGTCTGTGAGTCACTGCACAACCCATCAATCCAATTAAATGTCTTGAGCTAGCCGAGCAGGCGGTGCTGCTGCCGCGGCCGTCGCCCCGCCGCGGCCGCCCCTGCTCGTAGCGCCCCTCTGATCCATGGCTGTCTGTCTGTACTTGTTACGGTGTAACCTCCTCCTCCGCCTCCTCCTCGGGAGCCGCTGCAACTTCCCCTCAGCCAGCCTCCTCCTCCGTTTGGGGACTGCAAAGGCATGGGATAGACCTAGAGCCACTTCAGTCAACCCTCCAGCCCTCGCTCAGTTTCCCCCCTTTAAATTAAAGTCTGATCCTTGCTTTTCATCGTTTTAGAGGTTTATTTGTCAGTCTTTTTATTTCCCCGGATTTTATTTTCCCTTCCTGGGGCAGGGGGTCGCAGGGGCCGGTGGGCTTATTTTAGGGAAGGGGCTTTCCCCTCCATCCCCCCTTTGCTCCTCGTCCCTTTTCGGCAGTGACTTGATTTCCCTGCTCCGCTCCGCTCCCACCCCTCGAACTACCGTCCTGCACTCTAGTGACGCACCGACACCCCCCGCCCACAGCCCAGACGTCCCCTCCCTCGCTGCCACCCCGACCCGTCTCGGAGCTGGACCGGGTGCCGACTTCGCTGAAGGGTGAGTGCTGTGTTCGGTTAGCGGCGGGTGGGTGTTGGGGCGGAGGGAGGGTCTGGGAAAATGTAGCGGGTCCACTTTGGGGAGGGCAAGGGATCGCGCTGTGGACTGGTGGTTCCCGGTCCGGCGTGGATTTGAGGTGGCGACTGCCTTCCTCCCTCGCTCCCTCTTCCCCCGCCCCTCGACTCCTTATTCACCAGCCTTGCTGTGTTTCTAGGTATTGCCAACGCTTATAAAATGAGCGGTAATGGCAAGCTTGCTTAGTGAGCGGTCATAATCAGCGAATTGAACTGATAGACTCTGTGACCTGCAAAAAGTGTCAGACGGCTAATAATGGGTACGTCGTCTTCCAAATCAAAGTTAAACTTTTATTCAGTAAAGGCAAAGCAAAAGGTATGTCTGATTTGAATGAGATAGACCACGAGAAAGACAGATTGCCTAGTGGCATAGCTTGCTGTTTTTATTTTAAAATGTTTCGTAGGTTCCCTTTTGGGAAAAAAAGAAAGGATAATTCAGTATTAATGTAAAGATTACAAAGTCTTTGAACCTGTTGGAGGAAAGCGAGGTAAGCTGGAAATCCAGTTTGACACTTCATCTTTAGCTCACTTCTATTCTAGCCAGAAATTATAACACAGAATTTTTTATTTCCTGGTCACTGGGCACAGTGGGGTGTGTTAAAAGACAAATAGGGATTTTTTTTCTTTTGATATCCCTTTTTTGTATACTTGATTGCTCTTGAGCAAAATTTTAATTTGGTTTTTTGGTTGCAGGCTGTTCAAATGTACACATGCGTGGCCATATATTTGCTTTATGAGACTTGCACTACCTATGCATCTTTAGTATTTAATTTGAGGTAAAAATAAAAATTATGAGAAATACTTACTCTGAATCGCCTTCTGAGGTTACGTTTGAGAATTCAGCTTGTTTAAAATGGTACTTACACTTTTTGAGTCAAGTTCTGGTCTACTTGTACACAAGATTCAAATTAGGCCAAACCAAACATGTTTTGAAATATTAAAGTACACGAAAGGCCTCTTAGTAGTTCATTCTCTCCTTTTCTTTCAGACTAACCAGAATAAGTTGTTGCTAAATTTAATTGTAAAGAATAGACTGTTCCTATACTGAAGTCTGCCAAGTTTCTACAGAAAAATTTCTCTTTAAAGAGGAGCAATGTGTTTATGATCAGCCCAAAGTAGTAAAGTTGACTCAAATGTAAATGCTGTCATAAGGAAATGCTTGTCATAAGCCCCCAAACCTGGCAGAGTGTTTCAGGAAGACTTATGCAAAGCCTCTCTGAATTGTTTAATACATTTCATCATGTGGCCTTTTTCATGAGTGTTTAAGACTGAAATCATTCAGAGGCCTTATAACACAGGGGAGCCATGCTGCCTGAGTTTGAATCTACCCACATTCCCAGGATGGCTGACTGACCTTAGGCAAGTTCAAACTTGGCCTGTGAGGGTTTTCTCCTGTAAATGGGAGGGATGACTTTCCCTTAAGGGTTGCCTTAAGGGTAAGTGAGAGGGCACAGGTCACGGAGCACTTGGTGTTAGCTGCCCAACTCCATCATCATCATCATCACCCTCTGAGAGCGTGTCTGGTATAGTGGTTAAGAAGGGGACCTCCATAACCAGTCTCTGTAGGTTCAAGTCTCAGTATTTCCTCCTGCTATCTTTGTGATCTTGGCCAAATTAACCTCAGATTCCCCATCTATAAAGTGGGGATTAATAGAAAAATTTTCTTCATAGAGTTATCATGAGGTCAGAATGAGTTTAGACCAGTGTTCAGTACATATTTTCAAGTTTAATTCTTTGCTCTGTTCCTAGTACATCTAGAAACATGAGTGACTATATTTTTTCGAAGTATGCTTTTTGTAAAGATAAAGAATTATTACTGTCAGTGAAATAAGAGTTCAGTGCACCTTGTTCAATCCACCTGAACAATGTTTTTTTGGGATTTACACTTTTAAGTAAAGTTTATATGAGTTTTTATGAAATTTAGTTATTGGATAAGTTGAGCTGATTACTCTTTGATTTTAACTTGCACAACAGAGTATGCATACTTCTGTTATAATGATAAGTATCACACATTTGCTGTTACATGTGATTTTCTCCTCTACTAAACACAAAGCTCTTTGAGGATAAGAGTAATATTTCATTCATGATTTAATCTCAGGTGCCTAGCATTGTGCCTGGTACATAAACAGTCTTGATGAATGTTGTGGAATGGATTAAACAATCTTGTTCTCGTAGTTAAATGACATTGTAAGTGATATTATGGAGAATACTATTATTTGTGTTGTTGAGTTGAATTTTTATGTTTTCAATTACTATTTTTGTAAGTAGAAATGGAATTATAATGTTTTATTAGGGAAATAATTTTTATTTTGAAGATTAAACTTAAAATATTCTGAAAAGTACGTATCAAATATCTCATCTTAATGCTTAACGTGGTCTCTTTTTTAATTGAAAGACTTTGTGATTCCCAAACTTCCTTTCACTACGTTGGATGTTATTTAATTAATATAGATTATACAAATTAGGTTTTGAATGTCCTTAATGATGATGTGATGTTATTATTGGCTTCAGAATTAATAATAATAAAAGTGAACTTATCAAACCAACACTGTGGAAATAAAATAGCATAATTTCCTTAAGGACCTAAGCTTGCTTTCTTTTTCCATTCAAGAGTGAAATTCTTTCTCTCTCTTTTTTTTTTTGAAATTCTTTCTCTTGAGCAGACTTAATAATTTAAATAGTTGTAGTAAATAGTGTAACAGGAATCATAAAGAAGGTATATGTAATCAGTAAATAAAACACTCTAAACTTCATTACACACTTAGTTGGCATTATACAACTGGGTAATACATATTTTTTTCAATAAGCAAAATTGATGGGGCCCGCACCACCTGCTTCATCTATAGAATCATTCTGCTTTACTTGTCAATAAAACCACTTTAAGTACTGTGCCCTCTGAAGGTATAAAATGCAAGAAATATCTTTCATGAAAGAGATGTCCTCCCTAACAAAATCTGAATACTCATCTACTCAGAAGTGTTACAGTGTTCCATAACATTGTTAAAACATTTCAAATGGGTGTAATTTTATATACATAATCCTTTGTTTAACCAAATAATCAGTTAATCCATTTTAGTTGAATATATTGCATTTTCATTGGCTAAAACAATTAATTTTAAAAACTGTGCCTTTTTTGTTCATATACTTTGAAAGCAGTTAATCTAAAATGAAACTTTAAACAATTTATAGGCACTTAGAAGCTACACTGAAGCATATAGTCTACAGGATGAAAGGTCTAATTTTTTGCTTGACAGATTTCAACATGATTTCTGTAGCTCACATCTTTTTCTTTTATCTAACATTTTTTGGTGAGGACAGTTGAGTACTGTTGGTATTTTACAGATATATAGGATGTTCTCAGCTTTTAAAAAGACAAAGTTTCTGATGAAGAATTGTCTAGAAAGAAGAGAAAAGAGGAATAGAAATAACCTTTAGGGCCTATCTGTGTCTTTTAGCATTAGAAAATGGATAACAATATACTCTGTCAGTGATCAAAAGGAGAAGAAAATTTTTCTTGTGTTATCTGTTGCCATACACTTAGAATTAAAGCCCATGGAGCTCTAGACTGAGCCATGTTACCAGCTGGCACGTGACCTTGAGCATTACACTTAACCTCCAAGACTCGCCCAGTTCTTGTCCTTTCAGTGTGAAGGGAGAAGGCAGTTGCCTGGTCCTCACTCACAGGGGACATTGTAGGGGTAATTTATAAGTGCTTTTTAAAAGCACTGGAGAAGGACAAAGTGCAAGCAAATACAAAGTAAACATTCACATTTAGAAAGGAACATTGGTTTTGTCATTATTAAAAAAATGTGACTTTAGATCTTTTGTCTTAAGGCCATTTTTTCCTTTTAACTTTATATTTGTGAAGACTTCTTATTGGTATGTTCAGAAGAATGAATAAGGTACCTAAAGAGCCGAGGAACTTTGGAAGGGATTTTAAATGTTAACATTAAATTTTGGTTTATCCTGGGTTGTAGCACACGTTGATGTTCTAAGATCAAACTGTATGTATCTAGACGATAATACGTTTTATTAAAGATTGTAAAACTTGCACACGCAGGACCCCCTCCTGACACTCATTTTGTACCTTGACTACAATGAAATGTGCATGTGTCAGAATATAGTAGCTTGGAGGATTTCATTTATTTCATATAATCTTTTATTTAGGAAAGTGAGTGAAGACAGGTATGGAAAGGCTGTATTTTAAGAAACTAGTTCTTTTTTTTTAATGTCTTGTCCCAAAAAGTGAGTTCTGAGTCTTTAATAATCGAAAGCCTAGAGTTAGCACATTATATCAGTTTCTTTGAATTCAGCTTTTCCTCTCTATGGCTATTAGCAGAAGAGTTGTCACAACTTAATGGTATTATATCACTTTTTAAAGTAGAAATGAAATTCTAGTTTATTCAGAGTAAGACTTTATTAAAACAAGTGGGACATACAAAGAAACATTTCTTTTGTTCCAACTAAATATTAAGCATAGTGACAGTGATCCTCAAATGCAAGGTTGCTAAGCAGAAAGGAACTTTTAAAAGTATGTTGCCCTTTTGTCCTTATTGTTGAACATTCAGTTGATGAAAACTCAAACTGATCAGATTTCTTTTCTACTTCTGAATGTATAGTCCACACTGTTGTTATAAAGTTTCATGTGATGTTATGTACAACTCTTTAGTATTGAATGTTTGCTTTTAACTTACTAAAAGACCAAAAGAGTCTACCTTTTAAATTTTCTCTGATTTTTACAACCTTCTTTGTTTTGTTCTACCACTGTTTTTCAATTTTCTTAATATTACTGCATGAATTTGTCTTTCTTTTAACACGGTGTCTTTCTCATTTTGCTCTTCTCCACTGGTCTTTTTCCTTGATTACTGCAGGTTTTTTCTTTGGCTCTCTTTTGCCTTTGCCTCTGTTTAAGGCACGGAAAAGGGGTTTTCATCTATTTCATTCTGCTTTTATGAGACTGAGGCAAAGGCCTTCTATATAGAAAATTTGCTTTGCCCTATCTCAAAAGATGAACTTTCTGATGATCTTATCTACACAAAACTTGAACCATTTTGTAAACCTAAAACCAAGTTTTAACTTATGTGAGGTGATAAAAAGGGACAATAATGATGTGTTTAGTATTTCTTGCTTTTCTGTTAATCTCTTTTTTGGAGAGATACCCATAGAATTTTTTATGTCTACATTACCTTAAAACATCTCAAGCATCCATGTTTGTATTGCTTGGCGCCCAGTGCCTGATGAGCATTGGTGGCTGTCTGAGCTGTGACTGTGGCCACCTGACCATTTGAGGCAGTGTGCAGGCCTGAGAACAGCACGTGAGATATGAAAAGCAGGTACTTTAACTCTGTTAAAACCAGACAGAACCCCAGACCCCGTCCACTGAGGTTTTCCAGGGTTCGCCATTGTTGAATGATTAATGGTTCCTGATGAAGTAACCATTAGCTTTATTGTGTTCCAATAATCTCAACTCAATTGAAATATATCCCTTTGAGTTAACTTTTGTTTCATTTTTAAGATTTATTTCTACCGAGAAAATCAAGGAGTATGAAAATGAATATGTATTTTTAAATTTAAAAATTTACATAAAAATCCTTTGAGTAAAAAGATTTTCTAAGGACCCAAATCCATTGATTTGGAGAGAATGTTTAGTTGTTTCTTAAAATACTTCACATTATTCAGACATTAGTGGTAGAAGACCTTTCAATTTGATTAAATGAAATGAATCCCTCTTTTGATTTATAAAACAAATCATCTGTTATACTTTTTATTTAAACAATTCAAATATGAAATTAGATAAACTGCATTTTGGAGTTGGTGAAATGAGACTTTCCAGAAATTATGCTTTGTAAAATCTATGCCTCTTAGAGGAAGTTTGGTCTTTTTCTTTTCTTTTTTTTTTTTGTACACCTCTATCCCATTCCTGACTTCTGTTCATTTCATCCAACAGACTTATTGAGCATTTATTATGTGCCAGCTACTTTTACAAGGCAATACATTACAGCAGTGAAGAAAATGAACAAATATTATTGTCCTTGTGGAAATTACACTCTAAGCTATTTTGGTATATAGTTAGAGCTAGTTGTCTACTACTTTGAGTAGTCACAGCTCCACATTGTGTAATAGTGGTCTACAAAAACGTTAAGCTTTCTTCGTATGGATTTTATGCCTTTTGACTTAGTGTGAAGGTCTAAAACTGAATCCTGAAACAACTGCATTTGAATTGACCATTTTTTATTTGAGTTTGAGATGAAACATTAAAAACATATAATGTTGCTGATGTTTCCACCAGAAATCATGAAATTATCCTCGTTTATGAATCCCAGGAAACCTTACAGGGGACATGGTCTGAAATTTCTCCTAGCTTTTCTTTACACCTTTGAAGTTTTCTCCCTTTGCTTGGTTTTCTTTGTGACAGAGCCTGAAAAAAATGTGTAACACTGAAAATTGCACAATGGAAATGTAGTCCTCATAGCTATATTGCACAGTTTACAGAAAAATCTTAAATTTTCTTTATCTAGTGTGCATAAGAACTAATCTTTTGTTTCCATTATTATAAAAACTGTATAATTTCCTAAACAAAACCCTTAGGGTACCTTTCACCTCAAATATTAAAGTAGATATATGTGTTTTTACAGTATAACTAGCACTAATCTGAGATAATGACTTTTATTAATTATTTTATTTTTGTTTATAAATAACACTTGTCTCAAGTGCTTGGGGGTAGCTGCTGCTGCTACTACTGTTTAGTAGCTAAATCGTATCCGATTCTACAATCCCATGGACTGTAGCCCACCAGGGTCTTCTGTACATGGGATTTCCCAGGCAATAATACTGGAGTAGGTGGGTATTTCCTTCTCCAGGGGATCTTTCCGACCCAGGGATCAAACATGCATCTCCTCCACTGGCAGGTGAATTCTTTACCACGGAGCCACCATGTCTATCTGTCTATAATGGTGTTCACGGTCCAGATGGGAGAGAAAAGATCCCCACATGAAGATGGTCTCTTGTGTTGGACAATATGCGATCTAACTTGGTGGGAAGTCTGGTGGAGGTCACTACAGTAAGCTAGGTCAGATGGACTTGCCTCCTGGAAATCTTGGACAGCCTTCATGGGAATCCATCCTTCCTTTTTTTTTTTCATCCTTCCTTTTAAGTTTGGCAAAGAGGGCCTTCTTTGTGCATTAGACACCTATGGGTAGAACAGCCCCTTTCTAGCCACTGCAGCTAGCTGCTCAGGGAGGACGGAAGGGAAATGGAGCACAGGTCCTAGGCATTCATTACATTTGTTAGCTATCCCCATGGGAGGCAGAAACTCTGCACCCAGAAATAGAATACAGATGAACCAAATTACCGGGGTTCAGCTTCCAGTGATTTGACTTTACAGAGGTGTGAAAGTTCTGCACATTCTCTAGAAACTGGAATTTTGAGTTTTGACAGTTTTTCTGAACCAACAGTATGCTAAACGATCCTCTTGTGATGATAGTCATGAGGTAAATAACCAAGGTACTTGCAACCGTTCTGTACCACATAGCCATTCTGGTTTTCACTTCAATACAGTATTCAACAAATTACATGAGATATTTAATACTTAATTAGAAAATAGGTTTTGTGTTAGGTATTTTTGCCCAGTTGTAGGCCAGTGGAAGTGTTCTGAGCATGTTTAAAGTAGCTTTAGCTAAGCTATGGTATTTGGTAGTTCAGGTGTTTTAAATTTATTTTCAACCTAGAGTATTTTCAGTTTACATGTGTCTCATCAGAATGTAACCCTCTTGTAAGCTGAGGGAGATCTGTGTATGGACACATAATGGATGTGGTTTGGATTCTTGAGAACAAAAATTTTTCCATAGCTTTGGGAGGGCTGGTACATCAGTAAGGGCTCTGTACACAAGGAGTGTTCACTGAAAAATGGAAGAAACACTGAAAGAGGAGGAAAGAAGTAGAGATGGGAGTTTTTGACAGTTACCAAAGACTCACTCATTTTCCCTCAGTTTTGCCCAGACCAGTCCTTCCTAGGAGAGGGGCATGTCCTGGACCTAATATGCCAAAATTAGAAAGTCTATGTATTGCTGTAATATGTAGGTGTAATCTTTCTGAATTGTTTTGCTTTGCAGTTAGCTGAAATCCAGATGTGTGTATGTTTAAATTCTCAAATATAATGCCTTGTTACTATGGCTTTTGTTTTCATTTTCCTGCACATTTGAAAATACCAAGATTTTCTTTGTTTTTTGAGTATATTTGTTTATTTGGACCTAAATCTAAGCTAGCATAATACAATATGTGCTTATCTCTTTAAATCAGGGGGGAAAATCTAAAGCCTTAATGTTTATTTTATTTGTTGATGAAAATATCTGGACACTTGTGTGGATTCTTCTTCTTTTTCTAAATAACAATTCTTTTAAGAGTTTCTTTTCCTAAAAACTGCATCTGTGCTAGAACCATCATGTATCTATTTTACTTAAAGGCCACCTGGGATAGTTATGTTCATTATCCTGATTGCTGGTGGTTTCAAGGGTATATACATATGTCATGACTTATCAAATTATACATTTTAAACATGTATTTATTGCATATAATGAAACTTAAAAAACAACCTATGTTGTAAGGTATGTTTTTCAAGATAAAAAAATCTCTATTGTAAGATTATATTTTTAAAGTTTGTCATTTATTTTGTATTTCTTTTAAAATTTTATCTACTGTTTGTTTACTTCTATCCCATACCCAAGACACATATATTTTAAGAAAGACAGATGGAACCACGGAGACTCATGTGCCAGCTGAAATTTAGATATAGGACCTTAGAGAGCTTTTTACTCTATGTAATGCTCACTGGAGTATCTTTAAGTAATTTGCACAAATTTGAATTTGGAGAATTGGAGTTGTGTATTTTTCAAGGAATTCTCCTTTCCTTATAGTTTAACAGATGATGACTCATCCTTGGCGTAAAGAGCATGATTTTAGTAAGACTTTTTTTTTTTTTTTGAGAGGTTAAATGGCTTAATACTTCTTCTTAAATATTGTTCCTTTTATAAAATTACATTTTTATAAGTCAAATTTTGGCATGTTGGACCGTAGACTCTATGAATAGATTCGTGTAGGGAATAACCAAGTCTACTCTATTCTTGCCCTCTTGGTCTTGAGCACAGCTTAGGACCCTGATGCTGGGAAAGATTGAAGGCAGGAGGAGAAGGGGACGACAGAGGATAAGATAGTTGCATGGCATCACTGACTCAACGGACATGAGTTTGAGCAAGCACCAGAAGTTGGTGATGGATAGAGAAGCCTGGTGTGCTGCAGTCCATGGGGTCGCAAAGAGTCCGACACGACTGAGTGACTGAACTGAGTCATATAGATCTGTTAAAGTCGTGGTCTAATTTTAATTGAGTTTTCCTTCTCTCACCCAATGTATGTTTCTAGAAAAGTTTCTTTGTTGTTGGAATTAATATGTTAACTTTAAAACAGCAACTTTGTTATGGATAAAAAACATTCTAGAAAAAAATTCAGAGTTGTTTTTCTGGGACTGGGACTGTCAGGGTATTAATGAGTTGTGACTTTCAAGCCCAGGCTCTTTTACCATACGAGGGCCGCGTTACAATACCCTTCCCCAGGCCACAATCTGGGGTGGGGCCCTGGTTTCAGTATTTTTGAAAATCCTTAACTTACTCCAGCGTGCAGCCACGCTTTGCTCTGCAGTGCTGTTTCCCACACCATATTCCCCCACACACAAACTTTCTATTGTAAAACTTTTAAGCCATGTAGAAATCTTGAAAGAGTAATTCAATAAGAGACCCATATTTCCTCCACCCAGATTCAGTAATTCTTAACCTTTTGCTATATTAGCTTTATGACTCTTTGCCTCCCTTTCTTTATATGTATACTTTCTTGTATCAGGTGAAAGTAAATTTTAGACATCCTGACTCTTTTACCGTTAAATATTTCAGTATGCATCTCCTGAGAATAAGGACATTTTCCCTACATAACCACAGTACCATTATCACACCTAGGAAAATTAATAATAACTCAGAATGCTTTTCAAGAGCTCAATTTCATTTATTAAATGTGTATAAATTCACATTCTACTAAAAATTAAATGCAAATGAAGTGAGAAGTTTTGCAGAATATGAAAATCTGAGAATTTTTGCCAAAGATATGTGCAAGTAAGGTCACTATAAAGTAAATACCTTTTTAATGTATGTTTGAGGTAAGATCCTTTTTTGGATCTAACAACATTTGATTTTATCATGAGAAAAAACATTTATGAAAGTTCAGCCACAGTGTGGTTTAGTGGAAGAAGCCCCATTTGGGGCCAGAATGACCTTGGCTCATTCTTGCTCTGTCTTTTACTGCAGGTGACCTTGGAGAAGTTAAATTCATGTGTCAGTTAGGATGCTTTCAGAAACCACTCCCAAGCTTGCTTGAATCATCAGGAAATTCATTGTTTCACAACAGATCCACAGGCAAGGCAGGCTCCAGGGTTGGTCAGTTCTGAGCTCCGGTTCTTAGCTACACTTAGCTCCCAGCTGGACTCCTTGCTGGCTCCTGCTTCTGTTTTGGCTCCTTCCTCAGGCTGGTTCAGAGCCATATGTTATGGTATTCAGAAAAAGTCAGAAACCTCCACGGTGTGGAGGGCTGAGGTTCTCTCAGGAAGAGGAAGGGAGGAATGGATGTTAGGTGTACCGCTAACGATATTCATTACTCCTCTCTAAGTCTCCGTTTTCCTTGCTTTTGACTAGGAACAGTGATATCTACCTCTGTGATTATTCCTTGATATATAATAGGTAAAGCAATAAACACATAGCTGATTTTAATAAATGGTGATTCCTATTTTTTTCTTCTTTCCACTTTATGGCAAATTCTGTCTTCCTTCGACCCTGCTACACTACATTCTCGTAAGTATATACTAAGTGACTCTCTCTCAACTGGTTTTTTTACCTGTCCTCTTACCTCAGTATCTAGGGTGTAGCATTTTATATGAATTTTTCACATTGGTCAGGTACCCTCCATTAATCTATCTTGGCCCTTCTTATTTTTTTCTTATATATTTCAGTTTATATTATTTCAGAGCCAGGGAAGGGAAACTGTCAACAGTGTATGTATATTCATCAAGATACAGATCTGATGGGAACAAAAATCTCTTTAATTTCACTGTTCATAAAAACAGCAGAGTTGAAATAGATTTTTTCCTTTTTATTCAAAGAAATGCACCATGTCCTGTGGAAAAATCAGCAAAAGTGCTGTACTTGAAATATAGTATCTTATTTGTTGAGGATGGATCAGGTCTTTGATGCTTTGGAGATGTCAGACTTCATCATGGTAGTTCAGCTGCTCTGGTTTCTCTAGACCTTACTTTCTAAATAGAATTGTGTCTGATTTACGTGTCAGTCTTTTCTGGATTGTTTGGTCTTGAACCCTCTCTTTACCTACCATGAGAAAGTGATCTTCTAAAGATGTGTTTTCCAGTATGTGTGCATGCTGGAGGGTCTTTGTTCAGGCATGCCCTTCTCAAAATATGTAGAGAAGGATTGTCACATTTTTTCCCCCTATGGAATTTCTAAAGCACTCCTGAATCACCTATGAAGGCTGCATCACAACCCAATTACCTGGGAAGATCTTCACTTTTTTTTTTTCTTAAATTTTCTTCTAAATGATGGGATCTTTCCCGAAGAAGAGCTACTGGATTCTTCTTGACCCCTCAAGAGACTAATTGCTGCCAACCTCCATGGCAAGAATAGAAGAAGGGTGCAAGTCCAGTGTCTCTTTTGACTTGAAAGATGCCAAGTTTTGGCCTGTCCCTGAATTTTCAGTTAACAGTTTTTTCACTTTGTCTTTAAGTTTTAGATTTAGTGTTGATGAGATGTCTATAGTGCTGTAGTAAGCTCTGTGAATACTGAACCTCTCAGATTTTGAATCATTCCATCCATAATTCAAAGCTTCTGCTGGCATGAATTGTTTCAGCCACAGGGATGCTTTTTAAAAAAACTTAAGTGTGTTTTGATGTTTCTTATACATCTCAAGTGAAAGTTCTATAAACTTTAGATCATGAAGCAGTACATTGAATATGGAACTCTGAAATAAATTGTATTTTATTAAAGAAACCAAGAAGGGACATTGTGGCTAAAATTTTAGTTGAAAGTACAAGAGTTTTGGGACAGGAGAGTTAGAGCTTGGTATTGCAACTCCTCAAAATGCTATTGGTTACTTTTAAAAAGGGTGACGTAAGACTTTAACTTGTGAAGCCTGGTTTTGTTTGGCCAATTTTTAATTTTAGTACCTTACAGAAAAATTTAGTGGGCAAGATTCCCTTTACTGTGTAACAAATGTTTTTACTGTTTAGCTAAGGTTTGCTCCCGATGGCTCAGAGGCTGAAAGGAAAAGTGAAATGGCTGTTGTTTCCCATCTGACACCAGATTTTGTTTTTATTTCCACTACCCAGCGTTAAAAAAAGAAATGAAAAGAAAGCAAAGATCAAGATCCAAAAGCTCAAACTAAAATTTAATTTCCTAACTAGAATAAGGCTGGTTTTGCCATGATGTGAAAAGTCATGGGTAGGAAACATTTGTTAATAGCTAAACAGTTGGCCATGCTGATTGCTAAGAATAGTTGGATGGGGATGTATTGCTGTCTATAGATACTGAAATCAGGCAGGTAAAAACCAATCAAGGTAAGCAGTTGGAGCTGACTCAATTGCTTTTTCTCCTTTCCACATGTAAATATTTCAGCTATACTTCTTGTCCCTACTCTTTAGTCTCCCTGAGAGGATGAGACGAAAGTCCAGGTGACAGTGGGTTGGAGAACAGTGCATTATCTGTCTCTTACTACTCAAGACTTATATACTCTAATGATTAGAATAATTGCTAGAGCTTTGTCTTTTTTTCTTTTTTGACTCTTATTTCTGCATTGCCTTGGAGCTTCTCATGGGCGGGGTCTAAAGTTATGTGGAGTGGATTCTGAGGTCAAATTCTTTGCCCCAGGTCATTTATTGTTTTCACTTTGCATAAGAAGTTCTTATTTTAGCTGAAAAATGGCAGTATGACCAACAAAAAATTGTTGACCAGCTAAGAAAAGTAAATTTATAATAGCTTTGAAAAAATTATTTGGAAAAGAGATTATACTTAGAGAATGATTTTTATTATTATTTCTGAAAGACCCACATACCATGGAGAAATTTTCCAGCCATGGATGTATTATTGTATTAACCATTTGTGCCATTCAGTTTGTGCATTTTTAACTATATGCTATATATTGAACATGAAGCATTTGGGGACACTTTCTGGTCAACTTTGAGTTTTGAGAAATAATTCTTTTTAAATTTGCAGCTGGACAAAACCAAAGGATAGTTTGAGGATATTATTGGAATTGTATCATGGTTAAAATTTTTTATTGCTAGAAAATTTGTCTGTAATAGCCATAAATTTAGTTTTATTGTGGACCAACTCATGGACTCTACTGGAGATGCAACCCATCTTTCCTAACTTAGTGTGAAAACCTCGCGGTTCAGGGACCCTCTTGTCTTCTCAGCACTGTTGTCATGTTCTACTGCAACCCATGTCACCTGTTATGGCTGGTATAGTGACTGCTGAGTGGCTAGCACGCTAGATCAACAGGGGTTGTTTTTTGCAGTACTTAGGCAATAAGAACAACATGATGAAAACGGAAACATTTTCTATTAGGGCTAATATATGGTACCAATAGACACATAGAGGCATATGAATACTTCCTCTCCTCCCCGAGTTTTGCTCTCACCTGCTTGCTGGTTGGGGAGATGGCCATAGAATCTATGTTGAGAGGAGGTGATGGAGGAGAGGTGCTTGCTACTACAGCTTTTTGTTCATCTGTGTAATAGTCTACTGATCATTTCATATGATCTTTGGCAACTGTTCTGGTGACAAGTTTTACTTCTTTTGAAGGAACTGTGATTTTTATTTTTGAATAATTATATGAGTAAGAAAACAGGTTTTTTCAAAACAGATTTCCTATTTCCTAAAATAAAGTGGAAGCCTTTTCTTTTGTTCTGCGTCATCTTCTATTAGCCATTTGTACACTTATAAACATTATGGTGTAAGAATTACTCTCTTGAATTCCTTCAAGTTGTTTTTTGGTCCAAGTTATTGACATCCTACCTGACAGTGTCCCTACTTCTTATTTTAGGAATACAAAAGGAGATGCACTTTAGACTATTTGTACTTTAATAACTTGTGAATACTAGATGTAGGTATTAGTGCAAACTCAGTATGCCATTATATGATGAGGAAAAAAAAAAAGACATGTTTATGACTAGGAAAACATTCCTGGCAAAAGAAAAGTTCTGTCCTGCTCAATCAGTTACTGAAATGAAACTGAGTTTTCTTTTACTATGTGTCTTGAAGTTGCAATGATTCAGTAGTCATCTACGAGCATTAGAGTAGTGAGTTCTTGGGACTCTTTATACTCCCAAGGAGGCAGTTTGTGAAGCAAATGCATAATGAGTAAATGTGGCTTTTCTAACTACATGCTATAAGAGCAGATAATGTTTAGAATAGTGGGGCACAGCAGTTAAGCTGCGAGGTGTCAAGTGGAAACTTAGTCCCTTAGCCAATTCAGTTATCAGAGGCTTCCCTGTTGGTTCAAACAGTATAACAATCCACCTGCAATGCAGGAGACCCAGGTTTGATACCTGGGTGGGGAAGATCCCCTGCAGAAGGAAATGGCAACCCACTCCAGTATTCTGCCTGGGAAATCCCATGGACAAAGGGGCGTAGTAGGCTGTAGTCCATGGGGTCTCGAGAGTTGGACATGGCTTAGCGACTAGCTACCAACACCACTCTTCATATGCCTTCATTCTCTCAGTATGTATCTCTAATTATTTTAAAGTGATCCTATCAATTTGAAAATCAGAAAGAGTAATGGAAACAAAGCCCAAATAGTTGATTTTAGAGTTTTTAAAAAGTCTCATAGGGGGAACATATTAAGTGTGAGGATAACCATCAATTTGATTTTTCTTACTCATCCTCTTCCTTATCGACTGGACTGACAAGTTGACTGCTTCACTTTATGTAAAGTTTTATTTCTTCTAAATTAAAAATAAATTTTCATGAATTTTGAACTGTAACAGGATGTGCGATGCTATGCTCTAATCACTGCTCTGTTCAGTCAGTAAAATTCCTGTACTTTAAAAACATCCCTGACTGTCAGACTGTCAGTGTTCCTGCATGCTGCCATTTGTTACCATTGTTTGGCATCGTCATTGACTTGTGTGATCAGGTGTCCTTCACCACATAAAAGAATGAAGCTGGCAACAGCCATTTTATAATGGTATGTATAAATGTATAATATATAATCTACTCCATATCTTTCTACAAGATTTTCTCGCATCTTTTTTTTTATCATTCATGTTTAGGAGGCACCCAGGATGGCCCTTCAGGTTTCTTGATGTGTTTAAGAATGTGTGGCCACTGTTACTTGCTCGAACCAGCCCTGGAAAAGTTGAACTGGTGCCATATATTTCTTGCTACTGTTATGTCTGACTACAAAATGAAGGAAGTGCTAATAACACTTCCTACTTGTTTAGCACGTTTTCCTCCCCAGCTTTCCAAGGAGTTGGCCAATATCAGGCAGGATTCCCAGCCTGTGTTTCTGTTATTTTCTAATTCCTCTAACATAATATTGCATAAGGCCTCCACTCATTATCTTTTTTGTTGTGTTCTCCTAAAGTTTGGAAAGTAGTGTTTGCTGTTATCATCCCCAGTTCTAGATGCTAAGAATAAGGCACATTTTGGCTAAGTATTTGACCTGGGATTATACTGTAATCAGCCGCAGTGCCAAAAACAGAGCTTGGGATTCTTCTTCGACTTCATTTTATTACTGAGCAATAGTTTTTCTCCTTCTCAGATGTACATTCTTACAACAGAACCAAAGAAAATACATTTCCAGGTTCCAAAAGTATTTCCCACATCTCTTCTTCAGTATTCGTTCCAATGTTAGGATTTATACTAGATTTATTGTCTGAAATTAAGTTTCAGCGCCAGTTATAAACATGATCCATTCCCATATTATTCCTGATTTGACTGCTATCCCAGAAGGCACTGGATAGTTGAAGAAAGAGTGTAATGAATGCATCCCCTATTTTCTTTTTGCCCTTCTAAATTTGATTTAATATAAGGTTGCTTTCTGCCAGGAAATTTCATGAATGGGCATATGTTAATAAGCCAGATTTTTTTTTTTCTACTATAGTAATGAACTAAACAAAATATCTCCCTGAAGTGGATTTAGTTAGAGTGTGTTAATACTTGAGTGAATACTTCCTGAACTTACAGGAGGAAGCAACTCCAACCAGTCTGAAAATGAAGTTGTTCCTATAAAACTTAAGTTACTGCAGTCTGAATATATTTTGTGCTTTGAAGTATATCTTCCATAATTCTTTTTGTTAGTGAATGTTTGTAGAACTTGAGGGGGAGTCTGTCAAAACTAGAAGAATTGACTGTTCCTGCTTTAAAAATGCTTTTTTAAAAAAAATCTGAGGATAAAGTTTCTGAAAGTGGCAGGTTTTTTTTTTTTTTTTCCTTCCCTTTCAGAGTAACAAAAGTGAAAGTTGCATTTTGATCAGTTTTGCTCAGCCTCCTTAGTGACAACTCCAGGCGCAGAGCGTGTGCTCGTGCACACACACACAGCGGCCTCCTTGTTTTGGTGCCCCGCACGTGAACCGCTGCATGTCCACACAAGCCGCACATAAAGAGTCCATTCTTGCTCACACGCAGCCAAAGGAGGCTGGCCGTGCCGTCTTCTGCTCAGTGGAAATTGGCAGCTTTTCTCCTCCCGTAAACAACAGCCTGACGTCACCCCATGCAGCAGTGATAGTGAACCCACTTTAGAGATTTTCGGTTGGCAGACCTGCCAAAGGCCTGTTACTGGATTTGATCTTCATTCACACCTGAATCAATGCAGTGCAGAGAGATTTGTTCATGTCAGGAATACTAGTATAGCCCTTTAAAACAGTTCGCGAAGTACATGACCTTGAATTTTCACATATAATCCTAATGAAAAACCTGTGTGATTGACAGGAGAATTGTAGTTATTTCTATTTTAGAAATGAGCTAACTCAGGTCCGGAGAATTCAAAAGTTAGGGGTAGAATGACTGAAATGTAGGCCTTATAAACACTGTTTTGTCTCTCTTTTTACTATATTAAATAACATCTTTAATAATTGTTAATTGTTCTGTTCTGTTACTTCCTCTCCCATCTAAAATGTGTGGGAAGATAATTTATGAGTTTTTTTTTCCCAGTCAAGACATCTGTGCATTAAAATCAGATACAGTCTTATTGCATTTGGGAACTCCCAGACATTACATTAACCCACTCCCTTGCCTCAGAGAGAGCCTTTTGAAAAATCTAGCATAAGTCTACACTCACCAGCCTAATTGGGAAGATTTATTAACAAGGTGATCCTGTTCTTCATTTGGCCTCTGAAAGCTACATAAAATCATAATTCTTCTGTGTTGTTAACAGGAAGAGACACAGCTGACATGAAGGGGCTGTTCTATCAGTTAGAAATCAGTATTTTATTGGGAAGGAGGAGAGAGTTGAGCTACTGGTTAAAATATAATGTGTTTGTTATATAAATAGTTGTCTTTCTCATGTGCCCACTTCTAGTTTATTTTCAGACAGTTACAAAAAGTAAAAAAGAACAATGACCCTTCCTGATTTATAGTTGCATATGTGGTTTGGGAATACTTGAGGCTGTAGATAACTCTTGGTTTTCTCTTTTTGACTCCAAGTAGATTTTTCAGTGTGACATTGAGAGTAGGCAGAAGGGTGTTTAGATGTGAGTGGACTATCCACGGTAAATTAGTGGGACCTTAACTTTCTACTGAATGCCCCAACTTGAGCCAGCTCCCCTCATTTTGACTTGTGTGTTTAGGAATGAAAATTAATGTTGATTTTAGCTTACCCCTGACAGAAAATGCATTTAAATCCTATGTATTAAAAAAGAAAGTATAATTTTTTAAAAAACTGCTTTCTAAAACTGCATTTTGATACATAGTAGGCACTCAAAAAGGAATTTTAAATGAAAATGTGATAATCAGAAATTAACTGTATTAGCAACCTCAATAAGTCTAGCATCTTTATATAGTAGTTGACTAAACTATACCCAAGAAAAAAAGTGCATTTGGGGTGAAAGAAATATATTTTATTGCATAACTTAAAAAGAACCAAAGAGCTGTTTGTTTTGCTTTTTATTTGACTGAATGGAAAAAGTCGTTTTGCCTTTAAAAGACAGTACTGCTAGTTTTAAAAATTAGAGCAGTTTGAAGGAATAGGGGGTAGTACATCAGATCTACTTTAACACAACAAGTCACTACCTTCTCAACATCTTTTGCTTCCTTCTATCTGTGACAATGAATAAGGAGCAAGTAACAGCTGCCAGTCAGAACCCCTCATTTCTGTTGGGGAGTGAAGTCTCAAAGTCTGGGGGTGCTGGGGGAGTGGAGTGGCCAGGGCAGTGAGTGGCCCCTGCAGTGAGGGCAGTGCCAACCAGTGCAGGGCAGGCACCAGTGTGGGACTTCCCCAGTGCTGCCCGTGGGGGACGCCCGTGCCCACTGGTTACAGGAAAGGCCACAGGGGGTCTGCCCAACCCAGCTTTAAGTTAAAGAACTGATGCCTAAGTGTCCCAGGCTATCACTTAACAGCATGGAGTTTCTCATCTCTGCAAGCGGCTGTTTGTAATTGTAAACACAGTAGTAAGGGCAGAGGACAGATGTTAGGTAAGTGAAGTCAGGGGGAGAGCCAAGCTGGCCTTCGATTTTAACTCTTAAGTAATCTCTTGCTATGTGTCCCACGGTGGATAAAATATGAGCAGAAAACATGGTGGAATTTGAATTTTAGCCCTCCATAAGAGCACGAGGTTTTTATTTCAGCATTTCAGAGTTGGAAAATACCATTTTGGCAGATTTGGTACAAATGATTATGCCACCTGAATTTGTATAGTGTGTTGTGGTTTGTAATCACTCTCAGGAGCATTATTTTATTTTATTTTATTTAGCACCCGCAGCCTTGACCAGCTCGTGAGGAACTGCCCTTTCCCTTTATAAATGAGAAAACAGAATTCTGAGGGTTTGACTGGTCACAGGGCACCTAGCTAGTAGGCAGGGCTAGAGCTCAACTGAAGTCGCTGGCCTTTGACTCCAGTGCTCCCTTTGTGGAGCTGGGAAGGAGCATCTCGACAGCGCCCAGCTTTGTGGTCTTCCCACCTCTCTCTCTCGCATCTGCTCAGAAAACCACAGGCAGCAAATCAAGCTTAGTGACCAGTTCCTGTTGCTCACAGTAAAAGTATATCATCAAAGGGCAGCTTCTTGATTGACTTTGAAGTTAATAATCTAATAAAGAAAGGGGACCCTCGTTATTTCTTACTTAGAAGAGCTGTGTGGAGTGAACCATAGGTACCATTTGGTTTTAATACACATTGTTTTACGCAGAGTAAAGCCCTGTATAAGGAAAGTGAAACTCTAGAGAACTAGAGCCCATTTCCCAAGCCTCAGACCAGGTTGCATTTTCTCTTAAAAAAGACACCTCTTTAAAAAGAGACCACAGTTCTCATCCCAGAAATTTGACTTGAGCTTCCAGCAAAAGCATTTACCCTGTGCAAAACCTTGTGCTGGAACCAGCCTTGTGAAAGTTTAGCATCTTTGGGGGAGACTTAATCTGGGTGAGACGCCCGCATGTTAAGTGTTCAGTCATTTAAGAGACTGAGAAGGTCACAGATAGATTCATGGATAACTCAGATTTGGCCTCAGTGTTTTGGAAACATATGAAGAATCCCTTTCTTACATGACCTTCTCTTTGTAGAAAAATGACAACTGTGGCCACTTTGGAGTGTTTCAGAGTAAGGTTGCCCATCTCTAAGAAGCTGAAGTATGAAGATTAGAAGTAAATCAAATCGTGATTGTTAGCACTGGATTTCTCTGTTGGCATTGTCCCTAGAAGTTTTGACTGAGAAAATCATATATTACTTGTGCCTTGTTGTAAAAGCTCTGCTAATACCTTTGAATTCCTTGGCATACATTTTCAAAGAACCGAGGGTGAGTGAGTCCAGCTGAGAGCCTGAAGAGCCCTTTTGAACCCCCTGGTGATTTGGGCAGTCTCCAAGTCAGGCTGAATTGATAGGGGATGCAGAATTGATCAGAATAATTACAGGCTCCATTATGTAAAGCTTTGCCAACAAACACGCTCATGGAATGCCTTTATAGGACCTAACTTGCACCAGAATTAAACTTGTCTTTCTTACTAGTTACTTCCAAAGCCAAACAAACTACGTTGTGTAACTGGATCAGTTGCTGCAGTATTCTGCATGAAACGTTCAGGTGTACACAAAGGCAGCTGGGTTATGAATTTCAAGAGCAAGTTAGCTTCCAGTAAAATAGATATAGGAGGAAGCTATCTTATATTCTTAGAGAAAGAGGACATTCTCTTTAATGTAAAAGTGGCATTCAAGTTCCCAGTCTCTTGGCTCGGATCATGCTCACCTCTGTCAGCTGCAGGTTTGGCTCTTCAGCCAACCTCCCTTTTCTCTCTTGTTTCACCTCTAAGTCCTTGACTTGCACTCAGCTGTACTTGCTTAAAATCAGGTGCCCCTGCCCTCACTTGGTTCTTAGGGCCTGAGAACTGGATGGAATGATTTGGGTTTAGCTTTTAAAAAGATAAGCAGATATCCCATTGACTACAGTCTGAGTAGTACCTTTCTGCTGTAATGTGTCTCACTGGCTTCAAATCAGGCCAAAGACAGAGGTAAAAAATTATAAATGGTATGTATGTAAACTTTGCGAAAAGGCTACAAGGGTTCTACCTTCAATTTACCACATTTACTCGAAGTGTCCCTCATTTCGTTTAGTATTAAAGCCCAAAATTGAATTTCAATAACCATCTTTGTGTATTTGTAGCTTTTTGTGAGTTGTGTCAATTTTTTCCCTTAGGTGATAAATGGTGGTGGTGGTAAAGGGAAGTTCTATAAATTTTAAGGCAAGACCTCAACTCATTATTCATTTCGTTCATTATTCATCATTTAAATTTTCGTTCATCGTGTTAGTCCCGAAAACTTTAGGAGAAAAACAGGCATTGCCTTGTCTGTTTGTTTGACGAAAAGTATTAGAAACCTGTCAAACTCACTTGGAAAATGGAGACTTACTGACTTGGCCTTTCGCTTGGGCCACCAGACTGTGGGAGCTCCAGGTGGGACCCTGGTCAGCTTGAATATGGCCAGGACTCTCTCCGTCTTTCATCTCTGCCTGTTTTCTGCATGTTTGTTTCATTTCTTCTCATAGCTAGAGACATGGCCACCGATAGTTTATCTTGTAGCTGATGTCACAGAAAAGTTCTCTGGATGCCACGTTAGGAAAAAAGTCACAGGCAGCAACTCAGATCTGTTTGTGTCTCGTGTTCACCCCTGGGTCACTCAGCAGAGTCAGGGAAGTAGGGGTCATCTAGAAACATAGCGGCAACACATTGTTTGCCATTATTACTAAAAATGGATAGGTATTTCCCAGGATAAGAGAGGATGGTTGGGAAGAAAATTGCCTAGCATATATGCTCACTACAATATGTCAGACCACTGGCTTTTAAATATTTTGGCAGAAAACCATAGTGAAAAAAAATATACTTTACATTGAAGCACACATATACTCACACGTTTAATTGGGGGAAAATGTTGTGAAACCTTATTTATCCTCACCATGTGCAAGGCATTCTGATACTTTCTGTTACCTTCTATTGTAGTTCATTTTTAACAAATATTGATTATAATCTACCTGATTGATTTCATGACTCATTAATGGTTAAGATCTGTAGTTTGAAAAATACTCTGCTAGATGTTAAAAATAGCAGTCCTGGGGCAAGATATTTGTTCAGTCTTGTTGAAGAAATAACTTGCATTCTGTAAAGGTGCTGGGTCTCATAGGGTGACAGACACGTGACGTAAATCCCTTTTCCAGATTCATGGTGGATGGTACGATGGTAGTTTTCCTGCTGAGGAAAACTCTGGAGCCACTTCCTAGGCCTTTGTAGAGTAAGCATGGTGAGTGCCATGTGCTGTCGGCTGCACTCCACTGTTTTGGACTTACCTTTTGCTGAGAGATACTGAAATCCTGTGGACCTAGAAAATTTCCCGAAGTACTTTCAGTTCTCTCTTAAAACATCAACACTGCTTTCTTGAAAACTTTGTTGTGACAGCCTGAGAGGCAGCTTTGTTGATCATGGTAATACTGTAAAAGGATGGATGAAATCTTACTTATCCAGAAGTCAGTTGAAAAACTAAGGCCTCTTATTTCTTATTTTCTACTGAAACATTTGATTCCCTAGCCTTTGATCTTTTAAGTTGAATTGAGAAATTCAGATGGAAACTTAACAGCAGTAGAGAAGAAGTAACTCCTTAATGAGACATTTGAAAATGCAGAAAAGAGTGGTGTAGAGTTCCTTCCTGCAGAAGCCCATGGAGATCCTAAGTAACAGCTGATTAGCATGTGGTGCTGTGAATCTCACTGTGAGATGCGCACTCATACAACATTTAGAAGAATATATTGGAGAATATAAAATTATACATACAGAGCGGTTTCATAAACAAGATGCAAAAAATGCTGGCCATCAAGGAAAAGACTGATAAATTTGACAACTGTTGATGAACTTTTATTCACTAAAAAGACTAGGAAAAGTAGATTAGGAAAAATATTTAGAACACACATACTAGACAAAGGCGGAGAAGGCAATGGCACCCCACTCCAGTACTCTTGCCTGGAAAATCCCATGGATGGAGGAGCCTGATAGGCTGCAGTCCATGGGGTTGCTAAGAGTCGGACACAACTGAGCGACTTCCCTTTCACTTTTCACTTTCATGCATTGGAGAAGGAAATGGCAACCCATTCGGCGTTCTTGCCTGGAGAATCCCAGGGATGGGGGCGCCTGGTGGGCTGCCGTCAATGGGGTTGCAGAGTCGGACATGACTGAAGTGACTTAGCAGCAGCAGCAGCAATAGACAAAGGACTCATATTCAAAATATATAAAGAACTGTTGATGGGACTGTAAACTGTATAACCATGTTAGGAAAAAATTTGGCATTGGAAATGGCAACCCACTCCAGTATTCTTGCCTGGAGAATCCCAGGGATGGGGGACCCTGGTGGGCTGTCGTCTGTGGGGTCGCACAGAGTCAGACACAACTGAAGTGATTTAACAGCAGCAGCAGCAGTAAAGCTGAAAATAAGATACACTGTGATCCAGCAGTTTTTCTCCTACTAGATTTATAACCTAGAGCAATAGTTCCTCAAACCTTCTGATCTCACTTTACACTTTTGAAAATTATTGAGGACCTCAAAAAACTTTTGTTTAGGTGGATTATGTCTGATGATATCTACCACATTAGTAAATAAAGAAAAATTTTAAATATTTGTTTATTCATTAAAAAAACCATTATGTATTAAGATGACATTGTTTATGAAAAATAACTAAATTTTTCCAAAGCAAAAAAATTAGGCATTCTGATAGTTTCTATTACATTCTATTGTAGTTCATATAATGCAGAAAAAATTAGTGGGAATACCTATGGCTGATCCATGTTGATATATGGCAGAAACTAACATGATATTGTAATTATCCTTCAATTAAAAATAAATTAAAAAATAATTGTTGGTACACTCTTGGCTGATTCATGTCAATGTATACCAAAACGAATACAGTATTGTAAAGCAAAACAAACTAAAAAATAAAAATTAATTTAAAAAAATTGTTGGGAAGATTGGCATTGTTTTAGTTGTACAGACCAATTTAATGGCTAGCTTAATAGAAGAGAGCTGGAGTCTCCTATTTGCTTTTGCATTTATCTGCTGTGGTGTGTTGTCTTGGTTGAAGTAGGCAAAGACTATATAGCCTCACACAGGTATGTAACTGGAAAAAGAGGAATATTTTAATAATACTTTCAAACAATTGTGGATACTATTTATGAAATCTGAAATCACATCAATAACCATTTAGTTTACTTAAAATCTGTTGGTACCTTGCATATTTGTTGAGTAGATTTTTCACTCATGCCTAATTTTGTAATGTCATACATTGATTATTTGGAAAATACTGTTTCACTGAGCTATGCGGATCTTTTCATTGTTGACACATTTCATTATACAATATTAAAATGTCACATTATTTAACTTTATTACTGATCTCATCAGGAAAGTATTGAGACGCTATCAAGCACACTGTGGCAGAAAAACAGTTTTCCAAAATTCTAATTTTCACTTGAAAGCCCAAATTTTATCACTGGCACCAAAACTCAGTTTTTCTTGAAGCGATCGGCTTCCTTGTTGGCTAGGTATTCAAGTCTGAATAACCAGTGTGTCTGACTGTCATTCCTTCAGTAAGAATGGTGTCCCATGAAACAAGTGGCTACTGTTAGCTCAAAGGCAAACAATTGCCCAAGCCCTTTCTCCAGGCAACCTTCGTACCTTGGTATGTGGCAGGAGTGCCTGATGTGTACTCTCCCATTTTGTCATGCAGAACTTTAAAAAGGCATGTACTTAAGGGCTGAGATTTAATTGAATTGATATTTTTCTCTGCTTTAGTGGGTGGAGGTCAGGAAAATAATGACTGCTAGTACAGTTTGGTGCTACTGTATTTGTTCATGTCCTCCTGAATCCATCCAAGCTTTTCACTGTTTTTCCAATAGTGAAAAATGCAAATAATATCTTAGAATTATTATGAAAATAATTTGATTTTGTGGATGCTCTGAAGGGGTCTGGAGATCCCCCAGGGATACTAGAACGTCCTTCCCCATCCAGGAGTTGGACCACACTTGAGAACTGTACCCGAGAGAAAGCACGGCTCTTGTGTACCAGGATACACCGTTACACATCTGGGATACATGAGTGTGAGTGGAGGTCAGGTGGGGGCATATGATCAAAAAGGGTATACGGTAAGAAGATGCTTTCAGGATGTTGACAATGTTCTATTTCTTGGCCTGAGTGAGAGTGTTTGTTCTATGGTATGTGAATCTTTCCATTTTTATTTGTGTGCTTTTCTGTATGTCTTTTACTTACAAGACTGATTCTCTGACTTTTTTTAGCATCCTTAGTTAGTGATATAAAGGGTGGTGAGAAGCTCCAGTACTTTGGCCACCTCATGTGAAGAGTTGACTCATTGGAAAAGACCCTGATGCTGGGAGGGATTGGGGGCAGGAGGAGAAGGGGACGACAGAGGATGAGATGGCTGGATGGCATCACGGACTCGATGGACGTGAGTCTGAGTGAACTCCGGGAGTTGGTGATGGACAGGGAGGCCTGGCGTACTGCAATTCATGGGGTCGCAAAGAGTCGGACACGACTGAGCGACTGAACAGAACGGAGAAGGGGAAACCACCCTCCAGTGCTCCCCGCTTTGTATTGTGTATGGGATGTATTTCTTCAGTCTTTTCTGCATTTTGGGCTGTGGTTCCTTTGGTGATATTACAGCCAAGGTAGGAATTCAAGTACTTCTAGTGTGTTTCCCCCATCATAGTTTCTGACATGGTTAAGGCAGTAAAAATTATGAGGAGGGAGCTTTTCTCTTTTTTTTTAATTGAAAACTTTATGTAATGCTTAGTTATTTGAAACTTAGGAACCTTACTATAGAAGCTATTCCCACATTCTTCTTTTCTGGGAGGGAAACAAAGTGAGAAGTAACTCATTAAGGACACAAGTAGAAAATAAAACCACCCTTTCTTTTGCTGTTATTAAATCATTAAACAATGGTGACTATACACAAAATAAGAGGTAGTAAAAAGATTTTAACATTTCTGGATAATCTTACTTATGGTCATGCTTTGAGAACATTTTCACTTTAGTTGTCTAATTTTATCTCCACAACACTAAATTAAGCACAATAGATACTAATATTCCCATTTCAAAAGTAAGAAAACCGAGACACCGAAAAGGTCAATGAATTAATTCAGTAGCAAACTCAGACTACACTGTACTCTAGATTTCATGACTCCTAAGGAATTCAAGATAGTCATCAAAACTTGGACATTTTTGTCTTGGCCTTGTTACAAGCAAGGCCATTCCACTCTTGGCCAGAAGTCAGTGCTCTGATGTACATCAGTAAGTACCATGTACCTATCATGCTTCCTTATGCTCTGATACTTGGAGTGAGAACATTTAGAAAACCGCGAAGACTTAATTGAAATTTCAGTTTTGCTTGTTAAGAGACTGAGTCCACTGAGGTATGTGTTCTACGCTACTAATCCTGACATTCAACCTGAACCCATGTGCCACAAGTGAGAGGAGTGTTTATGCTCCTTTTATTAGCTCTCAGGGAAGGTAACTGGAGGGTGGAGGATCTGGACTGCAGATGAAACCAGTTCACTTTGGGATGTACCTGATGTCCCAACAATACTATCTTCTTGTTCCTTGGCTGAGGTTCACACACATGGGATTTGTGTGTGCAAGAATGTATTTGCACTAACAGAAAAGCATGATCCCAGTTTGGGGTGTTAGGTAAAGATGATCTGGACTCTGGAGGATGTGGAAACTGGCCCGTAGAACTGGCTTTATCTTAATGGACAAGTGGCAACACTTGTTGAGCAAGTGGATCTCTATCAGTCCATCTCAGACCTGTCTTTGGGTTTTACCTGGGAGTGCAAAGGCACAGCAAAAACCTGGAAAAAAAATGTTTTTGAATACTACCCTTCCCCCTACCTGAAATTGAATGCCGTTTATTGGGGGAAATTGTTTAAAATAAGATATTTCTGTTGCAACCTGCTCATAACTGCTGACTCCTCCCAAATTATTTCTAAAAACCTGGCAGTAGAAAGGACTTCTCTGAAAAACCATCTAACAGCACTCACTTCCCTGAATCTCATTCTTCCTTTGTGAGGCAGTCTTTATCTAATGTCCCAGATAAAATGAACTCTTTGGGAGAATCTGATTGCATTTCCACTTATGAGCACAGAGAAATACTTTCTTTAGAGATAGGAAGGATTTTGTCAAAGCCAGTCCTTGTAGCAGCGGAGAGCTCCTATCCAAAAATTAAGGAAGGTGGGGGTGGAAGTGGGGACACCTCTCCTGGATTTCCCTGGATTAGGCCTGGACTCAGAATTCTGAGACGGGACAGTGGTTTATGTTCTTTCCAGTTAATATAAATATGAAGAGTGAGAAGAAAGGCCATTGTTAGTTCTGCCTTAGAAATCAGATTAATTAGGCAGAACCACACATGGGAGAAGATAGATTTAGGGATGGGAGGTGGCTTTCTCTTACAAAGTTTCCTCCACTATAAAAAAACTAGAAAATTGATACAAACAGTAAAGACAATAAAGAGACAATAGAACAATATTATTATAAGAAGTTTTTATTTTAAGAAAGACACATAACAACCATTAAACTACTGTTTTTACTTTTGACATCTGCCTTGTTTCATGTGTGTCTTAAATATAAGTATAAATAATATCTATACAATGATGTGGTCAAGAATATGTATTTAAAATATAACAATCATTTTCTTATATTTTATAGCATTTTTATGATTGAAATTTAGTGTTATAAATATTCTGTTATGTTGATAAATCATAGTTTACCAAAAAGTTATCTAATGCTGGATTATTAGATTGTTTCTTGTTTTGAGCTGGGAAAGAATCTGCCTGTCATTGCAGGAGACGCAAGAGACACAAATTTGATCTCTGGGTTGGAAAGATCCCCTGAGAAGGAAATGGCAAAGCCCCTCCAGTATTCTTCCCTGGAAAATTCCATGGGCAGAGGAGCCTGGTGGGCTATAGTCCATGGAGTGGCAAAGTCAGACACGACTGGGCGACTAGGGCATGCACCCACACACGCACACACAGACACACACACACTGTGTTGTGTGTCTTCTATACATTGCTCTTATTCAATTATATCTCTAGAATACAGTCGTAAGAGTAGATTTATTTACTCAAAGGCTATAATATCTTTATGGTACTTGTCTCAATTCTTTTTTGAAAATGAGTACTTTCTATAACTGCTTAACATGCTAATGTAATAAACCTAGAAATATAAAACTTCATTACCACAATTTTTATTTCAGTTTTTTAATCTCAAATTGATAAAAACTATTATTCCCTTAAATTTCAGAAATACAGTTCTGAAATATGTTAAAAATAAATAATAGAAGTTAAAAATAAATTCTGTTTGTGAATGTATAATTATCTAAATAAGCTCTATCCTTTATTATCTAAAATAAATCTCCCATATTATCTTCTCTTTCTTTCAGTATTTCCAGGAGGTTTATATCACTAGTTTTTTAAAACTATAAACCCGTATAAAATCCAAATTTTTCTTTTTTTTTCATAATAATGCTAGATAATTTCAATCATATGAATATATACCCTAGTATGTACCAGAATTTGCTTTTTAAAAATTGATATTTGTGCATGAATGCATGTTTCTTTTGTTAATTTTTAAAAGGAAAAAAACTAATTTTAATTTGCGTTATTAGATATCAGTGTGGAATATTAAAATAATGTTTTTCTGCAAGCTGCAAGTCATCTTGTGTTCAGGTGGGTCTTTTTCCGAGGACTTGTTTTCTGTGTGTCTGATATATAGCTGTGTTAAGACTAAAGTAAGCTTTGTGGCTTAGAATAGTCTCCTTGCCAGTCAGTTGCTGCCACACTTTTCTTTCCCCTTCAGTCCATCCTTTTCATTACTCCCAGATTAATTTTCCCAAAACACTACTTACTGAAAAACCTCACTGGAAAACCTTAATTGACTCCCCGTTTCTAGCTGAATTGAGTATAAACTTTTCACCTTGGCATTTAAGATCTACTACAAAACATGCCTTTGCAGACTTATGAGAACTACCAGCCAGAAGATGAGAATGCTACTGTGGTCCCCCATCCCAGATTTGCCTCATCATAAACTTCTAGATGTGGGAATCTCCAAAATATCTCTTTTTTCAAAGTCCTCCAGGTAAAGCACCACTGGGCAGGGGGATGCCCTCTGACACTGGCAAAGGGGAGACACAGATCTACATCCTGCCTTAGCCACTTAGCAGCCCAGTGATTCTAGCATAGGTGCAGGCCTCCACACCTAGACTTTCTTCTCTTTTCTTAAAATGGAGTCAAATAGCATTTTGTGAGAATAATCTCAATTATGCATACCAAGGTTGGTGTAGGGTAAGTACTAAACAAATGCTGGCTGCTGCTGTTTATAGTGGTGGTTGTTCAGTCACCCAGTTGTGTCTGACTCTGTGGCTCCATGGACTGCAGCACGCCAGGCTTCCCTGTCCTTCACCATCTCCTGGAGCTTGATCAAACTCATATTTGTTGAGTCAGTGATGCTGTCCAACCATCTCGCCCTTTGTCGTCCCCTTCTCCTCCTGCCTTCAGTCTTTCCCAGCATCAGGGTCTTTTCTAATGAGTCAACTCTTTGCATCAGGTGGCCAAAGTATTGGAGCTTCATTTTCAGCATCAGTCCTTCTAATGAGTATTCAGGATTGATTTCCTTTAGGATTGACTGGTTTGATCTCTTTGCAGTCCAAGAGACTCTCAAAAGTCTTCTCCAACACCACAGTTCAAAAGCATCAATTCTTTGTCATTCAGCTTTCTTTATGGTCCAACTCTCACATCTATACATGACTACTGGAAAAATCATAGCTTTAACTATATGGACCTTTGTCAGCAAAGTAATGTCTGTGGTTTTTAATACACTGTCTAAGTTAGTCATAGATTTTCTTCCAAGGAGCAAGTGTCTTTTAATTTCATGGCTGCAGTCACCATCTGCAGTGATTTTAGAGCCCAAGAAAATAAAGTCCATCACTGTTTCCATTGTTTCCCCATCTATTTGCCATGAAGTGATGGGACCAGATGCCATGACCTTCATTTTTTGAATGTTGACTTTTAAGCCAGCTTTTTCACTCTCCTCTTTCACCTTCATCAAGAAGCTCTTTAGTTCCTCTTCACTTTCTGCCATAAGTGTGGTGTAATCTGCATATTTGAGGTTGTTGATATTTTTCATAAGAAATCAGTAATCTTGATTCCAGCTTGTGATTCATCCAGCCCGGCATTTCACATGATGTACTCTGCTACAAGTTAAATAAGCAGGGTGACAATACACAGCCTTGAGGTACTCCTTTCCCATAGTGGCAGTAGTAGTAATAAAAATTAGAAGCTTTGTGATCAGGCAGATGTGGACTGAACTCACAACTCTGTTCCTCCTCTCTTTATCTTATCTACATTACATTATTCTCTGACCCTCAGACTCCTCATCTATAAACAGGGCTAATAATGCCTCCCTTATTTAATATGAGAAATAAAAAAATAGGCTTCCCTATTGGTTCAGTCGGTAAAGAATCTGCCTGCAATGCGAGAGACCTGGGTTTGATCCCTGGTCAGAAAGATCCCATGGAGAAGGGACTGGCAACCCACTCTAGTATTCAATATCACATTGACACATAGAGGCACAAAATGATAGCAACTATTTTTATTGTATGTCAGTTGGTGTCCTGGGGAGCTTCCCATGTGGCAGGCAGAATCTGCCTGCCAGTGCAGGAGACAAGAGATGTTGGTTTGATCCCTGGGTTGGGAAGATTCTCTGGGGTAGGAAATGGCAACCCACTGTGGTCTTCTTGCCTGGAAAATTCCACAGACAGAGGAGCCTGACAACTACAGTTCATGTGGTCACATAGAGTCAGACATGACCGAGTGACTGAGCACACACAATTACTGTCCTAATAAGCTCTTTGTGTTTTAACTACTCTTGTTATGAACCTTATGAGGTGATATGACTATCATCATTATTTTACAGATGAAGAAAGTAAGATGCAGAGAAGTTAAATAACTTGCTTAAGGTCACACAAGCTATGGATTTGGACTCACTCCTCTGACTGCAGAGCCCATATCATCCACCAGGCAGTGTTCCTTCTCATTATTGCATTGCCGTTTTATTGACTTTATTTCTCCCCATCTTCCTCCTCTGTGCTATATCTATCTATCCCTTGTGCTTAATCACTCAGTCATATCAAACTCTTTGCATCCCCATGGACTGTAGCCCACCTGGCTCCTCTGTCCATGGAGATTCTCAGAGCAAGAATGCTGGAGGACTGCCGGCTCTTCTCCAGAAGATCATTCCAATCCAGGGATCGAATCCAGGTCTCCTGCACTGCAGGCAGATTCTTTACCATCTGAACCACCAGGGAAGCCCATCTATCCCTTTGGAAGGTGAGTAATTTTTCTTTATATCCCCTATAGCACCTGGCAAGTACCTCATCTGTAGAAGATACTTTACAAGCATGTGTTCAATTGAGCACAATAAGCATACCCGTTTCTCACATCTGGTCACAAGTAAACTACTCTTGGTTTTAGGCAACTGTCTTCTGGCAGTCTATCTTCCAGCCACAAATCAGAACTCTTAATTTGCCCAGTTAACTGCTTTCCCAGCCTCTTCCCTCTGAGCTTTAAAAATTGCTGTTCTGAGGAGGGAAAGAGGTGTCATGGGTCATGGAACTTGGCAGGGACTCTCTGGAAAGAACCAGTACTTGGAAGCAGCTTAGCTGGGGTGCTGAGAGGAAAGAGGCCAGGCTTGGAAACAGGTGTCTCAGGGGCAGGCCGGTTCAGATGCCACCCAGGTCTCCCCTCCCCAGTGACTGTGGATTGTGCCAGGAAGAAACTTCCTCCCGCAGTTAATCTTACTCCTCATCCATTTCTGACAGACATTGCATTCATGTCTTCAAAGTATGACCCTGTTTTGACTTGCTGTTTTATTTACTTATTTTCTGATTCTTTAAAAAATGTTTTATTTGTGTATTTATTTTTGACTGTGCTTGGCCTTGGCTGCTGTGCGTGGGCTTTCTCTAGTTGCAGCAAGCCGGGTCTGCTCGCTAGTTGCAGTGCACTGGCTTCTCTTGCTGCAGAGCACGGGCTCTAGGTGCATGGACTCAGTAGTTGCAACGCATGGGCAGTTGCCTCATGGTATGTGGGATTTTTCCAGACCAGGGATTGAACAGTTGTCCCCTGCATTGGCAGGTGGATTCTTAACCACTGGACCACCAGGGAAGCCCCTGACTCGCTGTTTTCAAGGGTCCATTTCTGAATTGATCATCTTCTCTGACCTCTTTCCCATTCTGTGGCAAATGAGAGTATCAGTTACATTCTTTTTTCATGCTGCTACACTTACTTCTATGGATTTCACACTTACCCCTTAAAGACCCTTTTATTTTAGCTTTTCTCCAAAGGAGAGGTTTAGGTGTACATCTTCCTTTATTTTATTACTTTTATTTTGATTGGAGATTTCATCAGAATTGCTATTTCTTGAGTAATTTGAAATTATGTATTACAGTTGTAATTATTTTTCTTTGATATTAGTGTTTTATCAGGATATTTGATTTCTGTTTTTCATAATACCAACTGTTGAATTTTTCTTATTACAAAATCAATAAATATTCATTGTAGGAAACTGTTAAAAATTCAGGAGCGTGTAAGTTAAAATGTACAAACAGTGTTGCATTCTGGTATTGAGTGATATTTATTTTTAACAATTTGACACATGTTCTTCATGAAATTAGCATTTGACTATACATACTATGGAGAAGGAAATGGCAACCCACTCCAGTGTTCTTGCCTGGAGAATCCCAGGGACGGCGGAGCCTGGTGGGTTGCTGTCTGTGGGGTCGCACAGAGTTGGATACAACTGAAGCAACTTAGCAGCAACAGCAGCATGCATACTATATCTTAATTTTCTTTTATTGTATGATTAAGAAGTATGGTGCTTTGACTTGTTTAGGAAAATAACGGCAATGAAAGAAAGGGAGATGGTGTACATGGCCAATAATCAGCATTAGGCAATTTTACTAATGCATTTCTTGGGACCCAGGCAGCCTTTTGTCCAAGCTCCATTTGGAAGTCTTGTCTCCATAGTAAGAGCGACTAACAGAAAATGAGCTTGACAGGGCGTTTTGAGGTGGTTCCCTCTGTGAATCGCAGGCACCGGCCTTTACCCTGCTGTTTGAGTCTTGTTACTGTAAACAGAGCTGGCTTTGGACTCTGCACTACTGTGTGTGGTACTGGGTTCTGTATGCCTTGGTTTTCCATATGCTTTGCCAAATTGGTTTCCTGACCATGACCTTGTAGTTCAGCATTTCCCTTTTCCTCCACCATTTCCTGCCTTTACTTTGATCATCAGGCTTCTTTTTCACGTGAATCCCACGTTAATAACATATAGTAGTCGGACTCATAGTCAGGAGACCCCACCCTTGGTCTCCTGAAATTTGTTTTGGAAAAGTACATTTTCCAGGTCTGTACTCAATAATTGTAATATCAAATTACAACACAATTTTTAAAATGTCTTTTTTGTTCTGTTCTTAGTAGCAAATTTTGGAATAGACCAACTTTTTTTTTTTCCCTTTATCAGTCCTGGCATTGGCATTGCTCTTAAGGAGCTTTTTCAACTCTTGCCTGTATGCACATGTTGAGTCCTACAGCTTGTTCAGTCCTCACATCTCCCCTCTGCTTCAGTCCTGTATTTCTGTTTCCTTTTATTAGGACATCTCCAGTTAAGTATAACATTGTCACTATTTGACCTCATTATCTTGCATACAAACTTGCTTCAACTACCTTTTTTCTTTCCTGTGGAACCTAATACTCTTTCCCTCTCCCAAAGTACCAACTGTTAGAACTAGTAAGAGAAAACAGTAAAGCAGCCAGATGCAAAGTGAAGTATGCAGAATTCAATAGCTTTCCTGTACATCATCAGTGATAATGATGAAATAAGGAAAATATAATGATAAAAGATATATTTGAAAATATAATGAAATAAAGCCTCAATCACTATAGCCATTAAAACTATACAATACCCAGAAATGATTTTAAATAATAAGTCTGTAAGACTTTTTTTGCTGAAGGACTAAATATGGACAGAAACATATTCCTAGGTGAGAAGATGCCAGTTCTCCCCAAGGTGATCTGTAGGTTCAGTGCAGTTACAACCAAGGCCCTGATGGAATTTTTAATAGAGTTTGATGAGCTAATTCCAGCATTTCTCAAAATTTGAATAGAGAAGAATGAAAAGCATAATTCTACCAGGTACAAACATCTACCTCAAATTTATAGTTATTTAAACATGGCATTGGCACAGGAAGAGACCAACAGATCAAAACACAGAATAGAGCCCAGAAGAAAGATGCAGAACCAAATTGAATATATGATAAATACAGCATTTACAATCAAAGAGAAGAGGACAGATTCCAGTAAACTAGAGAGCACACGAACCTAGCAGAGACCCTCAGGTGAGAGACCCGTGTGGTGCTTCTGTTGGAGCAGGAGAGAGAAACAGTGTTAGGAGATAAGCAAGGGTCTTCGTTTGTTCTTCCAAAGAGTTTAGGCCTTTTATTCAAATACCTTATTCATCCTAGCTTAGTATAAATTTTCTCATGTATTTTCTTCTATGTGCTTTTATGGTTCGTTTTATTACATTTAGATCTTCGAATGTATACCCATTCATTATATGAGGTAAGGGTACAGTTTTAATTTTTCCTAACTAAAGAGCCATTTATCCCAATTCCATTAATTGAATCTTATTCCACTGCTTTTAAGTGCTGCTTTAAATGTCAAATATACAGTTATTTTTCTGGATTTGCTTCTGAACTCCATCGCATCCCATAAATCTTTTTGTCTGTTCCCATGCCTATATAAAATGGACCATCTTGAATAGTCTTAAGCAGCAGAATGACATGATCAGATTTGTAGAGAGATCCAGTGAGCCGTACCAGTAAAACTCAAGCAAGAGATAGCCTCAGCCTGAGCTGAACTGAAACAGTTGGGCTGGCATGGTACGTGCTGCAATGTGGTGGGTTTCCAAAGAGAAGGGGATAAGGAAGACGCCGCAGTTTCTCGCTTGGGAAACTGGTTGGGTAACCGTGATGCCTTTCACTGAGAAAGGGCATGAGCAGCAAGTTTGAGAAGAGGATGAGTTCAGTCTTGGACAGGTTGTATTTTAGAAACCCATACAATTTCTCATAGGGGAAGTAGAATCAGGCATTTGAATTTATCAATCTGAATGCCATGAAAGATCTGGATGGAGAAATACTTGTGAGGCAGATTGATTGATGTTAGGGAGTAGATGAGAGTGGAGAGGATGGAAGTGAGCAGGATAGTTTTTTGAGTCTCTCTCTCATTTTTTTTTTTAAATGGGCATGACTTTGCATACTTAGATGCTGATGGGAAGGATCCAGAAGAGGGAAAAGGAAATAATTGCTAAGTCCTAGACTCCAGGGTGACTGAGAACAAGAGCCCCAGAGGTGTTGGGGTGCCGAGAAAGAGTGCACGTCTCCGTGACTTTCTTGGAGTGGGAAAGTTAGGAGATTGTAAAGGCTTCTGTTTTCTCTGTGAACTAGGAGTGAGATTTTCTGCTATAAATAAGGAAAGATGTAGTGGAATGAAGGGTTCGAATGAGGGGTGGAATGCGGAATGTTTGAAACAGCTACTGTGTGTAATGGAGAGCGAGACAGCTAGCACAATGATAGGATTTTGGACATGTAGAGTCTGAATTCAGAGGGACAGTGTCTATGTGAGGTGTGGGTCTGGAGCTGAGGCTTGAGTTCAAGATTAGATCTGGAGATTAGAGATTTGGGATTGTTAGAAATCTTAAATTAAGGGTCTAGAGGAAAAGGAACAATTGGCAGAGCAAATGGAATCAGAGAAAGAGCCTGCAGTCAAGGATATTGAAGAAAAAACACTAGGAGCAAATAGAAATACCCAGCAAGTGTGATATTGTGGTGGCCAAGAATTTCAAATAGAAGGGGCAAATGACTGAATGGAGTCAGTACTGTACACTGTGGTTCCATCCTATAGAATCACCTGTGGAGCTCTAAGTGAGTACCCAGCCCTCTACCAACCCAAGACCAACTAAATTGGATTCTTCAGGTGGGGCCCTGGCATCAGCATTTTCTTCATAGTTCTAATTTGTAGCCAGGGTTAAGAATCAGTCATATAGCAAGAGTTTGAAGACTGAGACGTAATTGGATTTGGCAACTAAGTCATCAGTGACTTTTGAGAGCAGTTTCAGTAAAAGAGTGAGACTAGACTCCAAATTGTAGCAGGAGGGGCTGGATGAAGATACAGAGTTTTGTGGTAAACATAGAGCAAATGGAGGGAATTGATGCCGCATGGCCCTCATCTTCTTATAAATGTTGTCAGCTACTGTATGAGTGGGGTGTGGATCTATTGAGATTTTGTGCAGAGTAGGGAAGAAGCTGAACAGATGCTCTGAGGAATATGAGACTGCAAAGCCACAGTAATGGCCCAGATGAGCGTGAATTGCATTCTGTAATTATCTGGCCTTTATCATTCATGGTTATTGAAGTAACACATGCAGTGCTGGAGTTGCACCTAAGACAGGAGGTATGTTTTGGAGTTAGTATGTAAGGCAAAAAGTGCATTTGGTCAAAATTGTTCATGTAAATCCTTTAGGAAGGTGTGCAGTGGGGACTGCCATTCTGTCTCCCCAGAGAGCCAGTTTTCCCCTAGGAGCAGTGGAATTATCACTGTTTATTCCACTGAGCACCAGATAAAATAGTTGATTTGTATATAAATAAAATTATATAAAAAATGTTTATTTACACTAAAACCACACTCAATTAAATATTCTCATTAAGGAGGAGTATTTGGGTCATTAAGCAGAAATACTTAAGTACTAAAATGGATTATGGGTACAAAAGAATTAGTTTTTCATCTCTGTCCTGGGCATACAATGAGTAGAACGGGGGAAATTGTCCTGTTCTACCTAAATTGTTATTTTCCAGTTTTCTTTTTTTAATTGAGCATATAGTAGTTGAATTTGCAGAAATTACATATGATAATGTAACTCACACTACTATATTTTTTAATTTCTTGCTTGTCCAAAATCATCTTGAGAGCATATAATACAATGGTTATGGGCCCTGGTTCAGACCGGGGTTCAAACGATGTTACTGTCACTAACAATATGTGCGACTTTGGTCACACTGCTTAATCTCTCTTCTCCTCTGATTTCTCATCTATAAAGTCAGCATGAAAATAATATCTACCTCATAGGTTTATTGGGAGGACTGGTAAATAAGTCAATCCATGGAAAGCACCCAGTGCTGTTAGAAATTCTTACTGTGAGTTGTAATAACAGTGGCATGTGCTGATTCATGTGTGATTCGAAGTTAGGCTAGAACTTACATCACAAAGTCAGACTTTTTATTAGATCTTAGACTGTGGCCGAAGTGAAAAAGCTGCTGGCAAAGTTCAGATGTTTACTACCAAAACTGGGGGCTGTATTTATGACTTGTAAATACTCAAACCTGCCACAAAAGGGTCTCTCTCAAATCTCAAAATTAAACAAATACATCCTTGACTAATAGTCAGGTTACATCTTGATAAAACCATTGTAAGTTGAAAATATCATAAATTGAATAATGCATTTAATACGCCTAACGTACGTGAGCCTGTCTTAGATGTGCTCAGAGCACTTTCATTAGCCCACAGATGGGCAAATTATTTTACACAAAGTCTCTTTTATAATAAAGGGTTGAGTGTCTTTTGTAATTTAGTGAATACTGTACTTCACGTGAAAATCACAAAATGGTTACAGGGTCCAGGATAGTTGTATAGATGGTTTTCCCTTGTGATCACATGACTATCTGGGAGATCTGGCTACCCCTGCCCAGTATCACGAAAGAGCATACATATCACTAGCCCAGGAAAAGGTCCAAATTCAAAATTTGAAGTCTGGTTTCTACTGAAGGTATATTCCTTTCACACCATCATAAAACTGAAAAATTGTTAAGTTGAACCATTGAAGTCAAAGACCGTCTGGACACCAATCAACACTCAAAATCATGGTCTTTGCACTAAGATAAATGGCAACTATGTTGGGATATACTAGATTTCTAGAAATGTAGATTTTCTAGATTGTCTCTATCAAAACCAACAGTGCTGTGTGTTAAAGACAGACTTTTTCTTCTATTTTTTACATTGAAGTATAGTTGATTTACAATGTTATATTATTTTTCAGGTGTACTAAATAGTGATTCAAAGGCACACTCTTTTATGTGAAATAATATGGTGAATTGGATGGATTTTAGGCCTTATGATTTTTTTAAAAATTGGAAAGATTTTAAAAGACCTTCCCTGTTGAAAAGGAACAATGAAATGATGTCTAATGATGTGTTAATGAAATTAAAGAATGACTAAAAGTAGACTGATAAGGAAGTAAAAAGAAAGAAGCTTCATTTTGATAGAGAGAGGGAGAAATGTACATTTAAGATTAGAGCATTTCTTAGTACTAGGTTTTTCATGTAATTGAATTTTGTAATGGTCTCTTTCAAATTTGTAGTAATTACTGGCATAAACTCATTACCTCTCTTTTGAAGTATATGCGTCATGTTTGCAGAGATTTTTTTTTCCAGAATAAAACCTGCAACTGATAAACATACCCACTTTCAGAAATTATCTGAGAAAAATAACACCATGTTTTGGCTCAGAAAATAAATAACTAGATTAAGCCTCTGGGTTGGGAAGATCCCCTGGAGAAGGGAAAGGCTACCCACTCCAATATTCTGGCCTGGAGAATTCCATAGACTCTCTAGTCCATGGGATCACAAAGAGTTGGACATGACTGAGTGACTTTCACTTTCAAACCTCTGAGCTCTTTGAAACAACTGTACTATAAAACTTTATGAATAACATTTAGGTAATGCAGAGTGTTAAAGCACCTCAAAGGAAGAGAATTATTCACCACTTTTTTTAAAAAGTCAGAAACATAATAAGTTGAATTATAAATGCTTTCAGTTCAGTTCAGTCTCTCAGTTGTGTCCGACTTTTGCAACCCCATGGACCGCAGCATGCCAGGCCTCCCTGTCCATCACCAACTCCCAGAGTTCAGCCAAACTCATGTCCATTGAGTCAGTGATGCCATCCAGCCATCTCATCCTCTGTCTTCCCCTTCTCCTCCTGCCTTCAATCTTTCCCAACATCAAGGTCTTTTCAAATGAGTCAGCTCATTTTAATTCAGAAGAGCATCATTTACAAGATAAAACAGTTTCAATTCTTGGGATGCTTTACCTGGATAAACTGCTCTAGCCTCCATTTTTTCCCTTGGGTTTTACACCTCTGGAATGAAAAGGGGGATTTTATTCCTTATTAGGCTAATTTGGTAAATTTTTGGTTTACATTGCCATAATGAAAAGATTAAGATTTTAAGATTCTGTCATGTCTTACGTGACTTCATATTAAATTTAATTCCTTTGGAAATTGCACTGTCTGATATATGAATGTGTATATTGTTTTTATTATTCTGTATGTTTATAAAGAGGTTAGGTACTTGTTCAAGCAATCCAAACTATAAAAGTATACCCCCTCTGACTAAAATCCCTCCATTCAGAATCTACTAGCACCATTTTAATGAATAAGCTTCTAATCCCTCCCCCTGGGAGATATAAAGAGATAAATGGCTTCATTAAATAAAGCCATACTAGAAATAGTTTTGCTTTTTGTTATTTTCAGTCATGGAATTCTTTCCATGTCAATATAGATTATATTTTTAAATAGCAGCACAGTATTCCAATGTGAATGTATATATAATAATTTATTCAGTAAACCATTATTTCCAGACAGACATTTGTACTGTTTTTCGTTTGTTCTCTTGGAAGTAGTGTGCTGCTGGGAACAACACTTATACTTACATCTTCGCCCACCATTTTTCTCAGGAAGATAAATTGATAGGTATGGGCTTACTGAGTCTAGCAGCATGTTAAAAACACATGATAGTATTGCTGATTTGCTCTCCAACGTCTGTACCAGTGTGTGCTCCTACTAGTAGTGCATGAGAAGGTCTGTTTTATTACACTCAGTTGCTTCTTTCCTAACTGATTCACTTATTTAAAAAAAAGTGAGTGCTTACTACATGCCAAGGTATACTAAGGTTTCAATAATGAGCAATATAGAAATGGTACAGGATTTATTTTGGGAGGTTAGTATCTGTTTTCTAAACCTTCATTTATTTTCTTCTCGTTAATTTGAATAGTTAAATATTGCATGTTTACAAACTTATTTTTCCTGTAATTTTTTCTTATTTTATTGCTACTTTTAGCTTGTTCTATAGTCAGATCTTTCTGTGCAGGACTTCTCTACTCTTAAGACCACAAAACTGTTTGCTCATTGGACTAGCTGAAGTCCTGGTTGCAAAAACAAAAACTGACCCTGTTCTTCGTAAGCCAAAAATGGTATGAGGTGCTCAGAGAATTGCCAGGAAAGCTAGAAACAGGTAGTCCAGAGGAGATGGGTGGCTGAGCTGAGTAAGAGCACATGACAAAGATGGACTGGTAAGATCAACTTCATCCTGAATCTGCTTCTGCTAAAATAATAATGTCAGGAATATGTAATCTTTTCTTGCTTTCCTTCATTCCTCTCCCCCACCCCCTGCCCACCATGGTAGCATCATTCTTAGGTATATTGTCCCCATGTGGTAGTAATGACAGCCAGAAGTGACGGTCTTACCTTTTTAGCATCCTTGGCAGAAAGAGGGCACTTCTTTACCAATTGTTTGTGCAGAAGTCTTGGATAGAATCTCATTGGCCTCTTTTGGGACATGTATGTATCTATGAACCAGTCAAGAGGGGTGGAATGCTTTGACTGGCCAGCCATAGGTCATGTGCCCATCCCCTCTATTGGTAGTAGAATCAACTGGGATTGAAGAAAAAGGGAGGAGTGGTTCTCAAAGAAACGTGGGGTTTTGTTATGGAAGAAGAGGGACAGATGCAGCAAAGCAACAGATGTCCTCTGTCATCATGGTGTTTGACATTTTCAGTAATACTGTGTTCTGCATTCTTTCTGAGGAACAGAATTTCACTGTGCAACTTTGTTTCAGAAAATGAAAATTTCTTTTTATTAAATTAGTTATTTCTTATTGTACATCAGTCACTGTGCTGTGCCGTTTGCTTAGTCACTCAGTTGTGTCCGACTCTTTCAACCCCATGGACTGTAGCCTCCATGGGGTGTAGGCTCATGGAGGCTACCTCCATGGGGTGTAGGCTCCTCTGTCCTTGGGGATTCTCCAGGCAAGAACACTGGAGTGGGTTGCCATGCCCTCCTGCAGGAGATCTTCCCGGCCCAGGGATCCAACCCAGGTCTCCGGCATTGCAGGCAGATTCTTTACCAGCTGAGTCACGAGGGAAGCCCAAGAATACTGGTATGGGTAGCTTATCCCTGCTCCAGAACTTCCCGACCCAGGAATTGAACCAAGGTGTCCTGCATTGGCACGCAGATTCTTTACCAACTGAGTTACCAGGGAAGCCCACAGGAAGAGAAATATTAAAATCCCAATAAGGAAAGTAAGCTATATCCTTCATTTTAGAGTGAATTATATTGAATAAAAGACAGTTATATAGAGGAGTAAAGAATTGCTTTCTTTTTTTTTTGCTTCTTTTTTTATTATATACATTGAACACAGATCCTTAAAGATGCAAGATTCATACCTGGTGAAGATGTACATCTTCCTAAAAATCCATTTGTTATTGAAATCTGATTTAGTGTTAAAATATGTTTAGAAGTCCAGAAACAAGGGAAGCCAAAGATATAAAACACAAAAGAAAAATACAAATACCCTCAGTCACGTAGCATGAAAAACCACTGCTGTGTGTTACGAGACATTCCTGCAGTCATTCAAAACTGTTTCCCCATTTGAGTCAGTACTTGCTTAATGTATTTTCTCCCACGAGTGCCAGTAACACACAGAAAATATCAAGAAACAATGAGGAGTAGTGAAGCAAAGGATTTTGGAGTCAGCCGAACTTGAGTTTCAATCTGATCTTAAATGATGTGACTTCAAGCGTGCATCCCCATCTGACAAATGATGTAATATCTATCTCATGAGTTTAAAGATTTAAGTGACACAGTTTGCATAACAACAGTAACTATTATCATTATTGTTGCAATTTAGAGTTATTATTTGGGGAAAAGGTAACATGCTTTCAGAAAATCCATTGCGTCAGTTAGCAAATTCAGAGACAGTTGTGTAAATGAAAGAAATACGATGCATTTCCAAATGTGTACTGGAATTTTCTTTTAGAGTGTAGGTATTGCTGTGGTAAACCTTGGGGGTGAAAAGACTGATTTACCAAAGACAGGCTCTGATGTGCTGATTTGGATTTTTCTAGTGTTCAGGATCTGTGAGAAACATCCTATACATTTTCAGGTTCCAGGAAGAACAGCAGCAGCTCGAAGTGCCTGGTGACTATACCGTGGTCCAGCACCCTAGAAACTGAATGACTTATCTGGGGAGTTAGCCCTGTCTGGCCCAGCAGTGTTTGAACTCAGGGTCATATTTTAATTGATTAACACTTTCGCTTATTGATGAGCTTGTTGTTTCAGCACTTTGCAGTTGAATGATTTACACAAAGGCTTTATCTTTTATTTGTTGTCTAACTATGGAGTCTAGCAATAATTTTATGACAGACCACATTTGGCATGCCTAGTTATTCAGGGAATTTTCAAAGAACTGTAGTGGGACTTTTTAGTCACACATCCTCTCTGTTCTTAGTCATCCATTCCTTTTATGGTGGTCATTAGCAAATATCTCTCAACCACTTCTATAATGGTTAACAGTGTAATCTCTCTGTTGTGTTGGCTGTTTTGAGCTCTGTGTACTTAATTATGAGGCAGTCAGCATATACTTGTGCAAACATAAACTAAATGTTGGTATATTCTCTGCATGGTTTCTTTTTACAGAACTACAGTTGTAAATACACGTATTAAACTAGTTCAAAATCATTAATTAAAAGATTTTTCCCATATACATATTTTTTGGGGTTACTATCTTTTCTCCCCTTCAATTGTACCCCTTACCTGAGTGTGATTAATTACTTTTAGAATTAAGGAAAAGGAGAACTGAAAATCAGGGTGAGTAGAGGTTTTATTTTATTTAATAGGGAAACAGGCATTTTGACATTCCAGGCAATCAGAAGCACCTTTTCCATTTAACTGCTTGACCCTAACGGCCTGGTCAAATTCCAGTGTTGCACAATCGTATTCTTACCTTCCCTGATACCTAGTAAATCTAATTGTTTGGCTGCTCCCTATTTCCTTAACTTTAAAAACTGTTTATAGGCTATGCTCTTATTGTAAGTGTACACCAGAAGCAGAACTTGGCACCTTCTCTAAAAGCTTTCACTCCGACTCCTTCTTCTAACCCTCTGCTTTCTTCCCAAACTCACAGACACATTTCTCCATACGTACTCAGTAGTGTTCTTTTCCGTACATCCAAAAGACATTGGACACAGGGTCTGAAAGCTGCACCAAGGCTAATAATTAATTAAGGTGAGAAAAGGAGATACTGGGTAGGACCTTGCTCCTGATTCAAGAAAGTATTACAAAGTGCTCTTCTTGGTGCCTTGCAGGCCCCTGACTCAGCATATCCTGAGTTAAACTTGCTAACTCGCCCCAGCCTCTGGCTCTCCGGTTATGGTGTATCTCTCCATCCTCTTATCGTCTCGACCACACCCCAGCTCTTCCTCACACTCCCTGTGCAATACTCTGAGCTCTTGGTGGTGTGGGAGTGGTCCTGGCAAGCCCCAGTCCCCAGTGAACTCATCCAGCAATGAGTGCCACTAAGGGCATCCATTCATGTCAGTTTGCTCCACAGATATCACTGTCTTGATAATTGTGGGCCTGATTTGAACAAGTTTGGGAAATATCACTCTGTAGGATAAAATATTCTCTCCCATAAAGACTGTGCCAAAAATGACCCCAACTGACTTCTGGCTTCAGCTCATCTGATCTCCCACAAGTGCATTTTATGTTACAGTCTCATCAGACAAGTCTCAGTACTCTAGATACACTTTGCTGTTTCATTCCCCTGTCAGAATTGGCTCATTTTGTAGTTGCTTTTCCTTGTTTCTCCCATGTGAAATTGTGTTCACCCTTTAAGCACAACCTGAATATTATCTCTTCCTCAGCCCCACTAGGTGGGATTAATAGTGTTTTCTTCTGTGACTCCAGAACTTATGCTTTTTAACCACTAGACTGTGTGGGCCAGTAAATCTCTATTGCTTGGAGTCAGACTCCCTGAGTTCAGATCCCAGCTGTGCAGCAGCTGCCTGTCCTTGAGTGATCACATAAACCTTCAAGTACTCAGTTTTCTTTCTTGTAAAGGTACATAATAATAGTGAGTAACTCATGGAGTTTCCCAGGTGGCGCAGCGGTGAAGAATCTTCCTGCCAAGGCAGGAGACGGGAGAGATGCCAGTGTGACCCCTGGGTCAGGAAGATCCTCTGGAGGACGAATTGGTAACCTGCTGCAATGTTCTTGCCTGGAAGATTCCATGGACAGAGGACACTGGTGGGCTACAGTCTGTGGAGCTGCGAAGAGTTGGACATGATGAGCATGCAGTCACTCACTCATAGAGTTGCTGTGAGGATCCTTTCTAAAAAAATTTTTGACCGTGCAGCACAGCACGTGAGATCTTAGTTATGCACACAGGGATCAAACCTGTGCCCTGCTTCAGTGGAAATGTGGAGTCTTAACCACTGGACCACCAGGGAGGATTAAGTGACAGGTAACTAGTGCTCAGTAAATGTTTTCTTGAGAGCTGGACTGTGAAGAAAGCTGAGCGCCGAAGAATTGATGCTTTTGAACTGTGGTATTGGAGAAGACTCCCGAGAGTCCCTTGGACTGCAAGGAGATCCAACCAGTCCATTCTGGAGATCAGCCCTGGGATTTCTTTGGAAGGAATGATGCTAAAGCTGAAACTCCAGTACTTTGGCCACCTCATGCGAAGAGTTGACTCATTGGAAAAGACTCTGATGCTGGGAGGGATTGGGGGCAGGAGGAGAAGGGGACAACAGAGGATGAGATGGCTGGATGGCATCACTGACTCGATGGACATGAGTCTGAGTGAACTCTGGGAGTTGGTGATGGACAGGGAGGCCTGGCGTGCTGTGATTCACGGGGTTGCAAGGAGTCGGACACGACTGAGTGACTGAACTGAATTGAAATGTTTTCTTATAATGATTATTTGAACTTATAATGATATATTACTGTGTTGCTTCTGATGGTGTGCCCTTTGCTGGGGTGTTAACTCCTCAGAGAAAGGGGCTGTGTCTTACTTTTGTCCAATGTCTGTGATAATGCTTGGTGCTATTAGTAGTAGCACTGATAGTGGTGGTGGTGCTCTGTTGATCTTCCTTTGTATCAGGTACTATTCTAAGAAATTTTAAAAAGTATCTCCTTCAGAGGGTTGTTGAAAAGGTCAAATGCCCTGGTAACCACATTATAAGGGAAATACTATTGAATCTGCTTAACTGAGACACCTTGTCTAAGGCTACAAAACTTGTAAGAATAATAACCAGAATTTGGACCCAGGCAACCTGGTTAGATCAGAGAAGGCAATGGCACCCCACTCAGTACTCTTGCCTGGAAAATCCCATGGATGGAGGAGCCTGGTGGGCTGCAGTCCATAAGGTCGCTGAGAGTTGGACACGACTCAGTGACTTCACTTTCGCTTTTCACTTTCATGCATTGGAGAAGGAAATGGCAACCCACTCCAGTGTTCTTGCCTGGAGAATCCCAGGGACGGAGGAGCCTGGTAGGCTGCCATCTATGGGGTCACACAGAGTCGAACACAACTGAAGCGACTTAGCAGCAGTAGCAGCAGCAGCCTGGTTAGATGCTGTGCTCCTAACTGTTACTAGGCTTCTAATAAAATGGGCCGGTTTTGGCAGGGGAATGTAAGAGCAGAGTGTATCTAGGAAAAGGGGGTGGCAGAGGATGAGATGGTTGGATGGCATCACTGACACAATGGACATGAGTTTGAGCACACTCCAGGAGATGGTGAAGGACAGGGAAGCCTGGCTTGCTGCAGTCCATGGGGTCGCAAATAGGCAGACACAACTTTGCAGTTGAACAACAACAACAAGGCATATAATTGAAGTTGTAAGGGTAAGGGGAACATAGACAAAATACAGGACAAAAATAGCCAACTTTGGTGAAAATGAAACCTATAGACTCAATAAACTAAGTGAACCTGAAGCAGAATAAACACAGGGAAAACCACACCAAGCTACATCATAACCAAATTGCTGAAAACCAATGATAATAATAAAAATCTTAAAAGACACCAGAAAAGAGTCATATATACACAGTAAAATTTTCTTAAGTATCACAAACTCCTCATCAGTAACTATACAAGCAAAGACAGAAACATCTTTAAGCTGCTGAAGGAAAAAGCAACCAATATAAAATTATATACTAGGTGAAAAATCCTTCAGAAATGAAGACTAAATACCTTTAAACCAACAAAAGGTGGCTGAATTCATGGCCAGCAGACCTGCACACCAAGAAATGTAATGGGAGATTTTTCAGGCTGAAGGAAAAAGATCCCAGATGGAAAATTAAATGTCCATAAAAAGCACTGAAAGTGGTAATAGGAAAGACTTTTCTCCATTTAACACTAAGGGAAAAAAAAAAAACCCTCTTTAAATAACAATTGACTGTTTAAAACAAATCGATTTTATTGGGTGGCATGCCGCTTATGTAGAAGTAAAATGAATGACTTATTTGTCAGTTACAAGTTTGGTTATGATCTTTATATTTACTTCAGAAACATTACTTTGAAAGATAATTAGTTATACTTAGGGGAACCTCCACAATTTCTATGTTACTTTCTGTATTTTGTCTTCAGTTTTGAATGAAAAAGTATATAAAGTGGGTGATGAAAAGTTTGAGCAATAATAAAAGTTCCAGGAAGATTTAGTTAAAGATGTTGAAAAATGCACATTGGACATTTGTAGATTCATTTGTAATAAACATTCTTTCATAGTACACATTTGCTGTGAGGTGTTATTCAGTACTATAGATTAACAAATATCTGCCAAAAGAAATAAAAGTGTATAGAAGTGAAGTCACCAGCATAGCAAATGATGCACAGTTATTAATAGTTGATTGCTTCAGTTATCTTCCTTGGTGGTTCAGGCAGTGAAGAGTCTTCCTGCAATGTCAGAGACCCGGGTTTGATCCTTGGGTCAGGAAGATCGCTGGAAATGAGAATGGCTATCCACTCCAGCATACTTGCCTGGCGAATTCAATGGACAGAGGAACCTGGTGGGCTGCAGTCCATAGGGTGGCACAGAGTCAGACAGTACTGAGCGACTGATACTTTCACTTCCGTTTTCAAATCCATTGATAAATAATCTGCACCACTATTTGTAGTGTTACTTAGTGACAGAATTTTGATGAAACAAAAGGTAAAAAGGTAAAGCAAGGTAAAAATGTGTAAGAACTAATTTTGTCCTTAGGAAAATGATCTTAAATATTTAATTTTATCCAGAGCATAAGATAATAAATCACTTAATTGTACTCTTCAGCAAATACTAAATGCAAGCCCAAAGGAAAAAATAAAATCCAAGTAAATTTTTCTTAATCACTAGGTATTTGGTTAATTTATATTTTTCTTGACTATTCACTACCTGGTAGTTTTATTCATGGACTTATACAGATTTTCTCTTTTGCTTATAAAACCGTAGTATCAAATGACATAATCCAACCCCCTCCGTTGGTTTCCTTTTGCTCTTCATCTTTTGAAACACCTCACTGCTTATGAGCCTCCCAGATAGGGGAAGCAATACTTAAAACCAAACCAGTCAGTTCTGCTACATTCTAACAGTGTTTTTAAAAAGTTTGTTAAGGTGCTGGTGTGGTGGAGGAAGGTTATACAATGGTAAAGCCACCAAGATTGAGATTTTCGGTTCATAGGTGAAATCAATATCAAATTCTAATTTTTAGCTTTGCTTAACCATCTCAGCTTATAATATGCTTGTCTATCTGTTTCTCCAGCTATCTTCCCTGGTGGCTCAGAGGTTAAAGCGTCTGCCTCCAATGCGGGAGACCCGGGTTCAATCCCTGGGTCGGGAAGATCCTCTGGAGAAGGAAATGGCAATCCACTCCAGTATTCTTGCCTGGAGAATCCCATGGACAGAGAAGCCTAGTACATTACAGTCCACGGGGTCACAAAGAGTCGGACATGACTGAGCGACTTCACCTTCACCTTCACCTGTTTCTCCAGAATATTTTATTTCTGTTTTTGATAATCTTCCTTCTGAAGTATGAATTTTCACCCCAGGCAAAAGATGTGTAGTTAAGAGACTGATAGGGCCAACTCAAGGAAAACTTTTAAGAATTCCCTTCCTGAGGGAATTTTGATGGTTTGATTAGATAGGGTGCAATGCTCAGAATTAGAAAGAAACTTTTTACTGGCCCAAAGAAGAGCCAGTTTTAAGGACAGGAGTATTATTCTTCCAGCCTGTTGTACAGTTTCAGTTCTTAGGAATTCTTTAAATGCTGTGAATCCCAGGGATTAAGTGTGACAGAGTAATAGTTACACCCATTATTGTCGAGAATTGGTTGCACTCCTGTTTCCTATATGCATGTCCTCCTACATTCTTTGAGTTTGTTGTATTTGACAGCTGTGCACAGCGGAGTTTTATAGTTCAAAATAAATAGAATGTGCTATAGCTGTAACTGTATTTACTATAATTTTCTCTTTAACTCTCTGGTAGGAGGGTTTGTTTTTGTTTGTTTGGAGCTGTATTTATTTTTTTTAAAAGTGGGAAATAAACACCAAGCAAATTTGAATTCTAAGATCTATTGTTATAGTGGGAGAAGTCTAAATCCATTATAAATTACAAAAGAGATAAAATGACCATCCGCACTCTGTTTTTCCTTTTGTTTTAATGAGTGTTTCCTTGTTCTGAGTTTAAGCTCTCTACTTCGGCTTTCCCTCTTTCTTATTATACTTAGGTGTCTCCTCCTGGGTGAGGCAGTTCTTGATTATTTCTTCTTTCATTAAAACAAACAAAGAAGCCATGCCTTTGCTAGAACCTAGCTTTTCTTACTAAGGTTTATTTGGCACATACTGTTTTTAAAGATAAGTATTGTGAAATCTGTAAAATTTCCAGTAAGATGGCTTTCTATCAGTGGGCACTCATTATTTGTTAAATTAAATTAAATGAATTCTAGCATTTACATTTAGTGCAGAATTGAGAAATACCAGATGGTAGAAGTCCTCAGAAAAAGATCGATTAATCCCAGGAGACTAAAGACAAAGATTGCATGTTCCAGTGGTTTTGTAACTTCGCAGTCTGACAACAGTGAACCCTTAGTTGTTGGGTCACATTGCATAAGATGCTGAGTGTGAGCTCCAGCCATTCAGCCAGGTTGTTTACCACCTGGAATAAGCCAGGCCTGGCACTGGTCCTGGTATTGATACGGTGACCAGCAAGGCAAAGAAGTGGGACTTACCTTCCAGGTTCCCCAAGAAGGTGGTAGACTAAGAAGGGATCTAGGGATTTTAGTCAGGTGTTCTGAAGGAGAATAAACTTTGGAAAAATCTGCAGGTTAATGTTAAAGCGGGACTTCAGCCTTTCTTCCCGCTTTCTTTCCATCCTGTTCTCTTAAAATACCAAATGCAAAAAATAGTTGTGCAATTCTGAATAACTAAATGCCATTAAATTAGACATTTTGTATGGGTGGGTTGTAGGATATGTGGATTCTGTCTCAATAAAATTGTTGAAAAAAATTATCTGCTGTATTTAAGTTTTTTTAAAAAATGAATCTGGAGAAAAGAAATTGGTTACTCTCTGTGTAAGAGAGAGTTTACTTAGGAGGTAGAATTACCAGGATATGAATATTCAAATTACTAGTACTTAAAATATTTCCAAATCTGAATATTTATGTTTGCTTATTACTATCAGTATCTATTATACATTTTATAATATTTTATAAGTGTTACAATTAGAATTCAATCCTAAATTATGTTATAATCAAGGTACTATTTTATTTTAGTAGAAAAGAGTAAGAAGTCATTATGGTATGTAATATAGATCATTGGTCCTAAAAGATTTAATAAAATTAATTATTTGGTCATCTTCAAAGACTGATCTGTTAGTGTCCGAATTGCATGAGTGAGTGAGTGGATGCTAGTTGCTCAGTCATGTCCAACTCTTTGTGACTCCATGGACTGTAGCCTGCCAGGCTCCTCTGTCCATGGAATTCATCAGGCAAGAATACTGGAGTGGGTTTCCATTTCCTTCTCCAGGGGATCTTTCTGACCCAGAGATCCATTCTGGATCTCCCTCATTGTGGGCATATTCTTTACCACCTGAGCCACCAAGAAAGCCCATACAAATTATATAGCTATAAACGAAATTATTTATTTCTTTCATTTTCACAGAAGCACTACATTCAAATTTCTGGTATGTATAAAAGCAAAATGATGAAATGAAATTTACATGTGACGTTTTGAAATTATGTTCTCTTATCGCTGATCTTTGCTTTCAGCAGCTGTATTAGTTACCAACATCTGCATAACAAACTGCCCCAAAAATCAGCAGCTTAAAACAACACACATTTATCATCTTAGTTTCTGTGAGTAAGAAATCCGGGTGCAGCTTGTTTGAGTGCCTCTGCCTCAGAGTCCCTCAGTGTCAGGCAGGGCTGCAGCCTCATTTGAAGGCTTATGGATGGAGGATCTACTTCTAAGCTCACTCAAATGGTTGTGACCAGGATCCAGCTCCCCATGGGCTGTTGGAATGGAGGCCTTGGTCCCTGCTGGGATGTTGGAAGGAGTTTCCTTATCTGTGGGCCTCTGCTGGAGTAGCTCATGACATGGCATCCAGCTTCCATCAGAACAGTCAAGCAAGAGAGGGTGAGCAAGATGGAAGCCAGTCTTTTGTAAACAATCTTGAAAGTGACATCCCACCACTTTGCTGTATCATTAGCAGTGAGTCACTAGCTTAGCCTATACTCAGTGGGGAAGGGAACATCACAAGGACAGGAGGCAAGAATGAGTGGGAGTAGTGGGACATGTTAGAGGCTGCCTACCACAGCATTCCTCTCAGAAAGTTCTACATAATACGTATTATAACTTAGAATTTGTTTTCTTGCTAGGGATACTATGGCATCTCTTGAAATATTAGCAATACTCAAAGGTGTGATGGATAAAGGTCTAGAGAACAGTACATTAGAAGCGTTACCACATCACTTTCTGTCTTACTGCTCTACTCTGCTGTGAGCATTACCCTTTGTCCAGGATGGCTCAACACCCTCTGAAAACAGCCACTAGAGAAGGGAAATAGAGTGAGGGGAACAATGCATATAGTCTAGAAGCTGCAGCTCTCATTTCAGCTCAGATTCCATTTGCCAGAATGTAATCACATGGCCACACTCAGCTACAAAAGAGGCTGGGAAATTTAGTCTTTGGTTGGGCTCCATTGATTATCTGGAAAATTCACATAGGTAGGACATTCTATAAAAATGATCCTAAAAATAAAGCAAAGGCCCTTCTCCTCACCTTTATCTAATTGCCACCACATTATATAGGAAAATTCTGAGTTCCATACTGGTTTCTGGTACTATAATTGTATATTGTCTCAAAGTGGTTGACATTAGTAATTTTTTTTTTGTTTTTTAAAGAAATTGTGTTAGCCAATCACCATGTATTTAAAATTGTAAACATAAAGCAATTACTCTCCATTCCCACATCCTGTAGAGTGTAGAACTTTCTGATTATACATAGAATATTTTAAGTATAGGACTGTCAAAGAGTTCTCCAGTTCTCATATTTTTAAAACCAACTAGTGTCAGTATTGCCATTCTGATACATTAGCCTTGAATGTTCTTTCCCATTTCTCAGTCTGGCAAATTCTTACTCATTTATGACAAAACAAATTGAATTACACATGGAAAGCATGATCCTTAAAAGGAATAATCAATAAATTAGACCACCCAAATCTTAAAGTTTGCTCTGTGAAAGACTATGTTAAAAGAATGCGGAGATAAGCCACAGAGTTTGAGAAAATACTTGGCAAAGAATGTATCTGACAAAGGATTAGTATCTAGACTATATAAAGAACTCCTCTCAAAATTCAACAGTAAATAACAAACAATCCAATTTAAAAGGGCGAAAGAGGCATCTTTTTCAGATGTTCAACCGCAGTCGATGAAGGAAATGCCACTTAAGCCAGTGAGATCTGTATATACCTATCAGAATGGCTAGAATAGAAAATAGTGACAACAGCAAATGCTGGTGAGGGTGACAGGGAACTGGGTCACCAGTCCATTGCTGTTAGGAATGTAAATGTTACAGGCACTTTGAAAAACAGCTTGGCAGATTCTTTTAAAAATAAACATGCCACTATCACACAACCCAGCAATTACACACCTGGGCATTTATCCCAGAAAAATGAAACCTTTTAAGTTAGTACAAAAACCTGTACACAAATGCTTGTAGTAGCTTTATTTGTAATAGCACTAAACTGGAAACAACTCGGATCCATTGATAAGTAAATGGCTAAACTAACTACGGTATGTTCAGCACTGCTGTATGCTGCCGTGCTGTGCTCAATCGTGTCCAACTCTTTGCGACCCCCTGGGCTGTAGCCTGCCAGGCTCCTGTGTCCATGGAATTTTCCAGGCAAGGATACTGGAGTGAGTTTCCATTCCTTTCTCTGGGGGATCTTCCCAACCCAAGGATCGAACCCATCTCTTGCATCTACTGCGTTGCAGGCAGATTCTTTACTACTGAGCCACAAGGGAAGCCATGTTCAGTACTGCTGCTGCTGCTACGTCGCTTCAGTCGTGTCCGACTCTGTGCGACCCCACAGACAGCAGCCCACCAGGCTCCGCCGTCCCTGGGATTCTCCAGGCATGAACACTGGAGTGGGTTGCCATTTCCTTCTCCAATGCATGAAAGTGAAAAGTGAAAGTGAAGTCGCTCAGTCGTGTCCGACTCTTTGTGACCCCATGGACTGCAGCCTACCAGGCTCCTCAGTCCATGAGATTCTCCAGGCCAGAGTACTGGAGTCGGGTGCCATATTCATTACTACCCAGCAACAAAAAGGAACCAAGTAATGATACATGCCACAACCTGGATGGGTTGTGCTGAATGGAAAAGCCAGTCCTGAAAGTTGAATATCATATGATTCCATGTATATAAAAACGGAGAGCAGATTACTGATTTCCAAGAGTTAAGGAAGGTGGGGAAGAGGGTAAGGGAAGTGGTGTAGCTATTAAAAGGCAACAGAAGGGATCTGTGTGGTGATGGAAAAGTTCTGTGTTTTGACTATCAATGTTGACACCCTGTGCTATGGTTTTGTAAGATGCTATCCTTGGGGAAAACTGAGTAAAGGGTGCATGATATCTCTCTGTATTGGTTTTTACAACCACGTGTGGAAATACAGTTATCTCAAAATTAAAAGTTTAACTAAGAAAGTATGAAGTCCTTAGAATTCCACTGGACTGTGGGCTCCGTGAGGGAAGGAATATCTTTATTTCATAAGCAGCTAGTACAGTGCCTACCTAATGAAAAATGCTTTAAAACTGTTTGATGAGTTGCCTTAAGGGAGAGAGGCTGAACATATGAATGTAATCATATTAAGCACCCATAACTGACAGTACACCATCAGATGAAGGTTATTTCTCTGTTGAACTATTTATTTAAAAACTACTAAGCATCTACCTTATCTCATTTGTCTTCTAAGTGCTAGAAATACAACAGGGAACAAAATTAGGGTACGGGGAAGGATTCCTGCTTTCATGGAACTTACAGTTTAACTGGGTCAGAAGGTAATAAACCCAATACAGAAATTATGTATGTTAGGAAGTGGTAAGTGCTAAGAAAAAAATTAAGCAGTGTTTAGGGGCTGAGAATGTGAAAGAAAGTATGGAAGTGAAATGGATTGCAATTTGTAATTTTAACCAGGGTTTAAAGACCAAGAGACAGTGTCACTTGAGTAAAGTCTTGAAAGAAGTGAGGGGAAAACCATCAGGTATATGGAGGAGGAGAGTTCCTGGAAGAAGGAGCAGTCAGTGCAAAAGGCTATGAGGTAGAAAGGTGTCTAGCGCGTTCAGGCCTAGCAGGGAAGTGAAACCAGGGTTGCAGGACAGAATGAGAGAGGGAGAGTAGTTCGGCCCTGAAGTTAGACAACAAGAGCGTGGAACATGGAGCAACACTTAGGGTGTGGCAAAGTCTGTGGGTCCTACTTTGAATAAATGGAGAGGCATGGGAGGCTTTGAGTGGAACAGTGAAATGATCTGACTTAACGGTTAAAAAAGGATCCATCTGGCTGTTGTGTTGAGAAGGAACAGTAGCAGAACAAGGCAGAAAGAAGGGCGAGAACTTCAGAAGCTACCTCAGTACTCTAGGAAGGAAGCACTGGTGATGTGACTGTGGTGGTAGCAATAGAGTCCTGAGAGAAGATCCATTTGTGTTTAGATTTTGAAGGCAATGACAGTAGGATTTGCTGCCAGGTTAAATGTGCTTTATGAAGGAAGGCGGAGGCAATGATGACCCCAAGGCTTTGGAGCTGAGGACTTGGGCAAATGGAGGTGTCATTAACTGAGAACTGAGATGGGTGGGGGGAAATGCAGGAATGGGGGCACCTAAGGGGGGCAGATGAGAAATGCATGTTGAATTTGAGACATCTGAGTGGAGATGTTGAATAGGCAGTTGGATATTCCTGTCTGGAGTTCAGAGAAGTAAACAGCCTGGAGATATAAACTTGCGAGTTGTCAGCATTTCTGTGATATTTAAAACCACGAAACTAGTGAGATCTCCAAGGGAGGAGTTTAGTGAAATCCAAAGACTGAACCTTTAGAAGACAGGGGCCTAAAAGCCTAAAGGGACCCTTGAGAAGTCAGAGGGAGAGAGATTGGGACAGACCAGCAGAGAGAAGATGACAAGTGAGAAAGGAAGAAAACCACAGGCTCTTGGATCCTGGAAGCCAGGTGAACAAAATGTTTCCTGGAGCAGGAGTCAGTGATCAGCTGATCGACTCTGTAGGCTAAGTAAGATAAGGACTGAGAATTCACCATTGCATTTAGGAATGTGGAGGCAAACTGTTGACCTCCATACATCAAAGAAGAAGAATATTAGTCTTCAAACTAATCTGTGACTCATTTCATAGACAAAGTTAACTTTTAGAAAATTATGTTTAGAAAGACCACTTTTGGCTCCTCAAAAAGTTATATAATTCCCATCAATTCAGTCAGTCAGTTGTGTCCCACTCTTTGCGACCCCATGAATTGCAGCACTCCAGGTCTCCCTGTCCATCACCAACTCCTGGAGTTCACTCAAACCCATGTCCATCGAGTTGGTGATGCCATCCAGCCATCTCATCCCTCCTGCCACCAATCCCTCCCAGGATCAGAGTCTTTTCCAATGAGTCAACTCTTCGCATGAGGTGGCCAAAGTACTGGAGTTTCAGCTTCAGCATCAGTCCTTCTAAAGAACACCCAGGACTGATCTCCTTTAGAATGGACTGGTTGAATCTCCTTGCAGTCCAAGGGACTCTTAAGAGTCTTCTCCAACACCACAGTTCAAAAGCATGGATTCTTCAGAGCTCAGATCCATATCTCACATCCATACATGACCACAGGAAAAACCATAGCCTTGACTAGACAGACCTTTGTTGGCAAAGTAATGTCTCTACTTTTGAAGAGGCTATCTAGGTTGGTCATAACTTTCCTTCCAAGGAGTAAGCGTTTTTTAATTTCATGGCTGCAATCACCATCTGCAGTGATTTTGGAGCCCCAAAAATAAAGTCCGACACTGTTTCCACTGTTTCCCCATCTATTTCCCATGAAGCGATGGGACCGGATGCCATGATCTTCGTTTTCTGAATGTTGAGCTTTAAGCCAACTTTTTCACTCTCCTCTTTCACTTTCATCAAGAGGCTCTTTAGTTCCTCTTCACTTTCTGCCATAAGGGTGGTGTCATCTGCATATCTGAGGTTATTGATATTTCTCCCGGCAATCTTAATTGCAGCTTGTGTTTCTTCCAGTCCAGCGTTTCTCATGATGTACTCTGCATATAAGTTAAATAAGCAGGGTGACAATATACAGCCTTGACATACTCCTTTTCCTATTTGGAACCAGTCTGTTGTTCCATGTCCAGTTCTAAGTGTTGCCTCCTGACCTGCATATAGGTTTCTCAAGAGGCAAGTCAGGTGGTCTGGTATTCCCATCTCTTTCAGAATTTTCCACAGTTTGTTGTGATCCACACAGTCAAAGGCTTTGGCGTAGTCAATAAAGCAGAAATAGATGTTTTTCTGGAACTCTCTTGCTTTTTCCATGATCTAGCGATGTTGGCAATATGATCTCTGGTTCCTCTGCCTTGTCTAAAACCAGCTTGAATGTCAGGAAGTTCACGGTTCACATATTGTTGAAGCCTGGCTTGGAGAATTTTGAGCATTCCTTTACTAGCATGTGAGATGAGTGCAATTGTACAGTAGTATGAACATTCTTTGGCATTGCCTTTCTTTGGGATTGGAATGAAAACTGACCTTTTCCAGTCCTGTGGCCACTACTGAGTTTTCCAAATTTGCTGGCATATTGAGTGTAGCACTTTCATAGCATCATCTTTCAGGATTTGAAATAGCTCAACTGGAATTCCATCACCTCCACTAGCTTTGTTCGTAGTGATGCTTTCTAAGGCCCACTTGACTTCACATTCCAGGATGTCTGGCTCTAGGTGAGTGATCACACCATCATGATTATCTTGGTCGTGAAGATCTTTTTTGTGAGTTCTTCTATGATCCAGCAATTCCACTTCTATGTATATACCCCAAACAATTGAAAGCAGGAACTCAAACAGATACTTGCATGCCAGTGTTCATTAGCAGCATTATTCAGCCTAACATAAAGGTAGAAGCAGCCCAAATGTCTATCAGCAGATGAATGGAAAACAAAATGTGATATATACATATCATAGGATGTTTTTCATCCTTAGAAGGAAATGAAATTCAAATACATGCTACAACATAGGTGAACCTGGAAAACATACTAAGTGAAATAATCCAGACAGAGAAGAACATGACTCTACTTACGTATCAGTTCAGTTCAGTTCAGTCACTCAGTTGTGTCCAACTCTTTGCAACCCCATGGACTGCACGGTTTATATATGTGCTTATATATGCCTGTGTTATGCGTGTGTGCAAAGTCACTTGAGTCGTCTCCGACTCTTTGCGACCCTATGGACTGTTGCCCACAAGGCTCCTCTGTCTATGGGATTCTCCAGGCAAGAAAACTGGAGTGGGTTACCATGCCCTCCTTCAGAGGATATTCCTGAACCAGGGATTCAACCCACATCTCTTACCTCCTGCATTAGTAAGCAGGTTCTGTACCACTTGCACCACTTGGGAAGCCCCCACTTAAGTTACCTAAAATAGTCAAATTCATGGAGACAGAATGTAGACTAGAGGTTGTCAGAGGATGAGGGCCGGAATGGAGGAATGGAGATTGAGCGTTTCAGTTCAGTCACTCAGTCTTGTCCGACTCTGCGACCCCATGAATTGCAGCACGCCAGGCCTCGCTGTCCATCACCAACTCCTGGAGTTCACTCAAATTCACATCCATCGAGTCGGTGATGCTATCCGGCCATCTCATCCTCTGTCATCCCCTTTTCCTCCTGCCCGCAATCCCTTCCAGCATCAGTCTTTTCCAGTGAGTCAACTCTTTGCATGAGGTGGCCAAAGTACTGGAGTTTCAGCTTTAGCATCATTCCTTCCAAAGAACACCCAGGGCTGATCTCCTTTAGAATGGACTGGTTGGATCTCCTTGCAGTTCAAGGGACTCTCAAGAGTCTTCTCCAATACCACAATTCAAAAGCATCAATTCTTGGCACTCAGCTTACTTCACAGTCCAACTCTCACATCCATACATGACCACTGGAAAAGCCTTGACTAGATGGATCTTTGTTGGCAAATAATGTCTCTGCTTTTTAATATGACCACCTAGGTTGGTCATTTAATGGGTATGAAATTTCTGTTTGGGATGATGAAAAAATCCTGGAAATGGATAATCGTGATGGTTGTACAACAATATGAATATACTTAATGCCACTGAATTGTGCACCTTAAAAAAAGTTGAAATGGCAAACGCAAACCACAATATAAAGAAAATATAGGATACAGATAAAACACTGTATAAAGGTAAACTGATTATATATATATAATATATATGAATAAAAATTGATGAACAAAGAAAAAGAAAGCTTTTTTAAAGTTTTATTTCTAAGCTTGCTTTAAGCATCATCTGTGACTTGACTTTGCTTTGAGATGCAGTAGTACATGTTATATACTCCTTTCTTAATGGCTCAAGACTTAGCCATTGCAGTTAAAGAAGATAGTGTCCCTTTATAAAAGACATTATCTTCAGCAGGGCAGGGAAGAGTCAATTGTTACAGAGTGATCGAACTAATTAAAATTTTTAGAAAAAGAGTTCATCTAAAAGAAATATCTATATCTAACTATATGTATATATAGAGATAGCCCCTCATTTATAAAACCTTTTTCTCTCATATAATGGTTCTTGAAAATAATGTTCCTCGGATGCACATGTAAATAATTTTCCTGCTAAAACCAGCATTTTTTATAATTTAGTAGAGCTGATATGGAGAAAACCTTGAGTACTGGAAGGTTTCGTGGCACAGCATATTTAATAACCGTGACAACTCAAGAATTTTAAGCAGACTCGCCTCCTTGTCTGGGATCAGTCGGCACCAGCGTGTCTCTCCTGGCAAGCCCTTAAATGTACTATTTAAGCCAAAACTGTACTAATGATGGTCTAGCAAATTTTAACAGGATATTTTTAAGACTTGATATTCTCATAATTAAAAAGAAAAAAAAAAACTTTCCCCCATTCCTTTCAAAAGCCGCTCCTCTGAAATATGTGGCAAATTAAAAAAAAAAAAGTCTGAAATTGCTTTACAGCCTTGATGAAACAAAGCTGGTGTGTTGGTGTGGCTGCAGGGAGCTCTGCACCGCTTTTGTATGATTTCAGAGGTGAATTTAGATGGCTGGAAGATAGATGGGTGCCAGATGCAGTGTGACATAGATTCAGGCAGCTGCTCCTGGGCTAGGTTTCATTAGCTGGTAAGTGCGCCAGCAGAAGCAGCAGAGCGAGGCCCCAAATGCCAAAATGACAGTGAGAACAGTGGAACAATACAATATTCACTAAGTGATTTTAATCTTGGAGATTAAATGTCACCCAATCAGTTTCCAGGTTTTAAAAACCACTTGTATGAAGCCATTAGAGGGCCCAAGTCTTTGTCCACGGGGGTGAAAAGTTTTACTTAAAAAAATGTTTTTTTTATTAGTTTTAAAACAGAAAGTGCTGTAAACCCATTTTGGTAATATACAATTAAAAGTCATGTCCACCTCCTCAACACACACACTGCAGAAAAGAAATGTATTCATTATTGCAACCAGGCAAATATTCCTCAATCAATGGACCCAATGTTGGTTTGTTTATCTATCTTTCTTAAAACGAAAGTCTTGGAAGAACTTCCCAAGCCTGTTCCAGCTTTAGGGCCCCCTCCCCAACCACTACCACACCCATTCTTCTTCAAAGAAAGACCAAGATCTCAAAACAGAGAGCATATATTTATTTGCTTTTGAGACTGTATGATCTGCATAGCTAGTGGTGAATTTGTACCCAGCCACATAATTAATCATGAATTAAAACCATTTTTTTTCCCTAAAGAATTTCTGCTCTTACTACTTGTGGGGTCATAAGTAATTATGAAGCTGACTCCAGAACTCCTCATGCTTGATTTCAACTCACATGTTTTCTCGGCCGAGAAAAGGATCCTTTATTTAGTATATTAAACTTACTAAACTTATCTTTGCTTTCCTGTAAAGAGTGTTATGATCTAATACATCAGTGATGCAACCATTTTACTTGGGGTAATTTTTAAAATTAAAATGAACATGAAGTAAATAATTGATTGAACATGTACATATTTGAAACTGTAAATCTAGCCAGTCTCTGCTTTTCTTATTTAGTTTTAGGAAGCTAATGAATCACTTATAATAGCTCTGAGGCATTACAGTGTATTTCTTTTTTTTCTTCCAAATGCATGTGCGCTCAGCTCTCTTAATAACAATAGGAGTTGTATATGTGCTCAGTGGCAAATAGCTTCCATTGTGTTTTAGTATTTTGCTTAGTAATAATATTGTGATACTATTCTTTTTTTTAGTCTACAGCCTGGTTAAAATTTTAGAAATATGCTCTGATTGAGGCAGAAACTCTGAATGTTCAGAAGCAATTATAATGTTAATTAATGGCTATATGATACCTACCAAATATTAATATATTCTTGACCTGAATATATGGCATACATGTTCTCTGAAAGTTTAATTTTGTTGGGACAATACTCCCATCTGTGCACTTATATTTGAATTTAAGGGAATCATATCTTAGGTGACATGATTTTATTTATTTTTATCTAATTTGGGGGAGGGGAAAGGATGATTTTTTAAATCTGTTAACATGTGAAATAGCATAGTTTAAAATTTGGTTAGAATTGTTAACCTTATTCATAGAGAATAGATTGATGGTGCCGGGGCAGAGAGCAGGGGGCGCACAAGAGAAGTGAAGGCAGTCAAAATGTATACATTCCACTTAAAGAAATCCTGGTGACTGGGATTAACAATGTGTGTATGTATGGGCTGTCACTTCAGCCATGTCCCACTCTTTGCGACCCCATGGACTATAGCCTGGCCAGGCTCCTCTGTCCATGGGATTCACCAGGCAAGAATAGGTTGCCATGCCTTCCTCCAGGGGATCTTCCTGACCCAGATATTGAACCTGTGTCTCCTGTGGCTTTCCTGCATTGCAGGCAGATTCCTTACCACTGAGCCACCAGGGGAAGCCCATGATTAACAATATTGTATTGTATATTTGAAAGTTAAGAGAACAGATCATCAAAGTTCTCGTCACAAGAAGAAAGTTGTAACTATATGGTGGTGTATGTTAACCAGACTTATAGAGAAATCATTTTGTAGTATATGCAAAATCAAATCATTATATTGTACACCTAAAACTGATACAGTATTTATGTTGTGAGAGAAATCACTCAGTCGTGTCTGACTCTTTGCGACCCCATGGCCTGTAGCCTACTAGGCTCCTCCATCCATGGAATTTTCCAGGCAAGCATACTGGAGGGAGTTGCCATTTCCCTCTTCAGAGGATCTTCCCAACCCAGGGATCAAACCCAGGTCTCCTGTGTTGCAGGCAGACACTTTACCGTCTGAGCCACCAGAGTTTCATTATATCTCGTTAAAAAAAAAAAAAAGAATTTTGACCAGAGTCTGTATTTAGACTATAATTCAGTACAGTTATTCACTAAATGAATAAATGACTTAGCAATTAGAAAAGAAAATGAGTATTTGATAATCAGATAAAAATTATACACATCTATATACATTCATGGCTTCCCTAATAAAAGTTTTTATACCTGAACCTCACAGTAAGTAAACCATGAAGTCTGTCCATGCTGGGTTTTTAAAAAGCCTTTTTTTAAAAAATTGAAGTATAGTTGATTCACAGTGTTAGTTTTAGGTGTACAGCATAGTGATTCAGTATTTTTACAGATTATATTCCATTAAAAGTTGTTACAAGACAATTCCCTAGTGCTATTATTCCCTGCACTATATAGTGGATCCTTGTTGTTCATATATTATTTTGGTGTGTAAGATACATTTACTACTTTATTTACAGTTCATAAGAAGCAATATAACTAGTATTCACATTTACAAAAATGGCAAAATCTTTTTTTTTTCAATTGGAGTATAGTTGCTTTATACTGCTGTGTTAGTTTTTGCTGTGTAGCAAAATGAATCAGCCATACATATGTATACATCTCCTCTTTTTTGGATTTCCTTTCTATGTAGGTCACAGCAGAACAAACACCAGCGAGTTCCCTGTGCTATACAATAGTTTCTCATTAGTTACCTATTTTATACATTGTTGTTTTTAGTCGCTAAATCATGTCTGACTCTGCAACCCTCTTCCATCGGATTTCCCAGGCAGGAATACTGGAGAGGGTTGCCATTTCCTTCTCCAGGCAATCTTGCTGACATAGGGATTGAACCTGCATCTCCTGCTTGGCAGGCAGATTCTTTACAGCTGAGCCATGTACATAATTGGTGACATGATTTTGTTGTTGTTGTTCAGTTGCTCAGTCTTGTCCGACTCTTTGCAACCCCATGGACTGCAGCACACCAGGCTTCCCTGTCCTTTACCATCTCCTGGAGTTTGCTCAAACTCATGTCCATTGAGTTAGTGATGCCATCCAACCATCTCATTTTCTGTTGTCCCTTCTCCTCCTGCCTTCAACCTTTCCCAGCATAAGGGTCTTTTCTAATGAGTCGGCTCTTGGCATCAGGTGGCCAAAGTACTGGAGCTTCAGCTTCAGCATCAGTCCTTCCAGTGAATATCAAGGATTGATTTCCTTTAGGATTGACTGATTTGATCTCCTTGCAGTCCAAGAGACTCTCAGGAGTCTTCTCCAACACCACAGTTCAAAAGCATCAGTTCTTCGGTGCTTAGCTTTCTTTATGGTCCAACTCTCACATCTGTACATGACTACTGGAAAAACCATAGCTTTCACTACATGGACCTTTGTCGGCAAAGTGATGTCTCTACTTTTTAATATGCTGTCTAGGTTTGTCATAGCTTTTCTTCTAAGGAGCAAGCATCTTTTAGTTCTTCTAAATCCTCAGGAGTTGTTTCATGGTAATCAAAGCTCCACCTTTCACCCCCTTCCCTGTTTTTTCCCTCCCCTCCACTGACCTAAATATTGAGACCATTTTTAGTTTCACTATACATACTACTCACAGGGACAGGGCTTGCAAAATCTCTTTGATTAGAGGTGAGTTTGGGGTTCATGAAGAGTCTGTTTGTTTGAGCACATTCTGTTTTGGTGAACCTATGAGACTCAGATTGCATTTCATGAAGCGCCATTAAAAGCCTGCCTAACCTTTTTGAATTTCCTCTGAGAGGAGAAAATGAAGTCGCATGTGTAACATATTGTACTTGGTACAAGGACTCATACTATAGTTCTACATTCTGTTTCTTTCCTTTGCCTTATACAAATATTCCCTGGAAATTTTATCATTTAATTTTGTGAGAAATATGTGTACAAAACATGGAGATCCTCAGGGAAAAGTGCTATGTGAATAAGTTTAAAGGTGTTGTGTGGTTATTACTATTAATTACCAGCAATACAAAGCTGTTTTAATTATTAATAATAATTTGACATTTTCCCCCCAGTGAGGTCACAAGTTTAAGCCACAGTCTCCTACCACTTATGTCAAACTCTATTAATTATCTGTACTATCAGTTCAGTTCAGTTCAGTTCAGTCGCTCAGTCTTGTCTGACTCTTTGCGACCCCATGAATCGCAGCACGCCAGGCCTCCCTGTCCATCACCAACTCCCGGAGTTCACTCAGACTCACGTCCATTGAGTCTGTGATGCCATCCAGCCATCTCATCCTCGGTCGTCCCCTTCTCCTCCTGCCCCCAATCCCTCCCAGCATCAGAGTCTTTTCCAATGAGTCAACTCTTCGCATGAGGTGGCCAAAGTACTGGAGCTTCAGCTTTAGCATCATTCCTTCCAAAGAAATCCCCGGGTTGATCTCCTTCAGAATGGACTGGTTGGATCTCCTTGCAGTCCAAGGGACTCAAGAGTCTTCTCCAACACCACAGTTCAAAGGCATCAATTCTTCAGCGCTGAGCCTTCTTCACAGTCCAACTCTCACATCCATACATGACCACAGGAAAAACCATAGCCTTAACTAGACGGACCTTAGTCGGCAATGTAATGTCTCTGCTTTTGAATATACTATCCAGGTTGGTCATAACTTTTCTTCCAAGGAGCAAGCGTCTTTTAATTTCATGGCTGCAGTCACCATCTGCAGTGATTTTGGAGTCTAAAAAAATAAAGTCTGCCACTGTTTCTACTGTTTCCCCGTCTATTTCCCATGAAGTGATGGAGCCAGATGCCGTGATCTTCGTTTTCTGAATGTTGAGCTTTAAGCCAACTTTTTCACTCTGTTGGTCATAACTTTTCTTCCAAGGAGTAAGTGCCTTTTAATTTCATGGCTGCAGTCACCATCTGCAGTGATTTTGGAGCCCCAAAAAATAAAGTCTGACACTGTTTCTACTGTTTCCCCATCTATTTCCCATGAAGTGATGGAGCCAGATGCCATGATCTTCGTTTTCTGAATGTTGAGCTTTAAGCCAACTTTTTCACTCTCCTCTTTCACTTTCATCAAGAGGCTTTTTAGCTCCTCTTCACTTTCTGCCATAAGGGTGGTGTCATCTGCATATCTGAGGTTATTGATATTTCTCCCAGCAATCTTGATTCCAGCTTGGGCTTCTTGCAGTCCAGCGTTTCTCATGATGTACTCTGCATATAAGTTAAATAAGCACGGTGACAATATACAGCCTTGACGTACTCCTTTTCCTATTTGGAACCAGTCTGTTGTTCCATGTCCAGTTCTAACTGTTGCTTCCTGACCTGCATACAGATTTCTCAAGAGGCAGGTTAGGTGGTCTGGTATTTCCATCTCTTTCAGAATTTTCCACAGTTTATTGTGATCCACACAGTTTGAATATTTTGTACTTAATTAATTGTAATTATTGCTTCTTTACTTTACAGTGAGAATACTCACCTATTATTTGTGAATTTTTAAAGCCTTAACAAAAAACAGCAGTATTAAAAGTACTAAATTATACCCAGAGACAAAGCTGTAGAAGAACAAAGGGTGGAGAACCACTAATCTACTTGCAGTGACAGAAGCATGGATAGTAATAGCAAATATCAGCTGGTAAGTGCTATAATTACAAGAGTGCAAAGACAGCACAGAATGTCCAAAGGGAGGAAAGAGCTCACGACTGGGGAAAGTCAGTCAGCTTTGCTAGAATGACAATGCCCTAACACCTGTTTGTCCTCCAGTGCATTTTCCACTTCCGCTCACACACCAGAGAACCACCACTCATGACTGCTTATTGGTAGTAAAAGTGAACAAGTGTGAGGTACCTCCCAAGAACTTAGAAATAAGTTCAACTGAGAGTTCAACTAGCAAAATGTGTGCACAGAAGTGGTCCTAGTTAACTGTGGGAGTAAATCAAGAATGTAAAATGGTGTTTGGAGAACTTGAGTTACTCCGAACCTCTTCCAAGGAAGCCTGGCTGTAAACTCAAGAGAGCTGGATCTGGAAAATTAACATTGTCATTTAGTTGCAGGAATTTATTCAACTAAATGTATCCTAAATGGAAGGAGACTATGGGAACGGAAAGGAGAGGTCACAGAAAAAAAACTTGGCAGTGTTCATTGGTGTTCACTGGGCTTCCCTGATGGCTCAATGGTAAAGAATCTGCCAGCCACACAGGAGATGCAGTTTTGATCCCTGGGTCAGGAAGATCCCTTGAAGGAGGAAATGGCAACCCCACTCCACTATTCTCACCTGGAGAATCCCATGGACAGAGGAGCCTGGCGGGCTGCAGTCTATGGGGTCACAAAGAATCGTACACAACTGAGTGACTAAGCATCCATGGAAGGAAATTATGAAGTTTTCCATTGCTGGAGTGACATACAGTTGACCTTGAGCAATGCTGAAGTTAGGAGCACAGGCTCTCCACACAGTCAGAAATCCACTCACATAACTTCTGTCCATACACACAGTTCCTCCCCATCTGAGGTTCTACAACGTTGGATTCAACCAATCACAAACAGTGTAGAATGACAGTATTTACTATTGAAAACATGACCACTTATAAGTGGACCCACACAGTTAAAATCCCTGTTGTTCAAGAGTCAGCTGTACTCTATAACAGGACAATCATTAGACTTCACCACAGCCTTGATACAAGATATCTCAAAACCCAAAATTTCCATGATCATTCTGATTCTGTGAAGCTGTTTCTGATTATTAATAATTTAGCAGAAGTTCAGATCCTGAACAAAGGATGTAAGCCTTCTAGTAATTAGAAAAGACTACCCTCCTTTGTTTAAACATACCAGCCTCATGAAGTCTTATATGCGGTAATCAGCCTCCCTGAATCTGAGCAATTTTGGGTGCAGCAAGACTGTGGGCTATAGAAAATTCATGAAGATTATCCTGTGCTCTTGGGGAGAACCATTAAACTATTACCTTCATTGCCTGACTCATCAGCGCTAACTTTTAAATGCAGCAGCTTTGAATAACTGTCTCCACTAAGGGGGCACTTCCTAGAAATATACACCTTCTCATTAGTGGTGCCTGATTTGAATACAACAGGAGCTATGGAATTCTCAAACAACACTATGAATATTCCATGCTGAACCAAAGGACTCAGAACATAAAGTGATATCACTTGAGTAATTTTTAGTGACTTATCTTTAAAGTAGTAGCTACTGTTAGGAGTACAATGACTAGAAGTGAAACCAACCAATTATTGCTGGCTACAGCAGTGGCTGGAGACAAGAAAACAAAGGAAGAGACACGGCTCTTGCCAGCTGATGTTAAACTACCCCTTTCTCTCCACATTCTGTCTCCTATTACCCAAGCAGAAGCAATAGCATGGCTGTTTTACTCTCTAGAAATCTCATTACACACACACACAAACACCTCCACCACCTCACACACAGGCTGTCCTTTAGAGCTTCAGTTCCCACTCAAGGCTGTGTCCTGGAGGCTGTTTTACCTGATTTCACGTGCACACTAATATATCACTATATGACCTTGCTTTCATTCATTCATACATTTACTCAGTTAATGTGTGTTGATACCCATTCTGTGCCACAAACTGTGCAGAGTATGGGATTGAGTTTTTAAAGGATGGGCAAAGAAGTAAATTCTAGGGATAGCAACATACTTTTAGGTTGAATTATACAAAATAGCTATTTTCATAAGTCTAAAACAGTCAAATATTGGCAATTTCATCCCAGTAAACTAACTGTATCTCTTCTTTTTGGGTGAGGAAATGCTTATGTACCTTATCCAAGATGAGATTAAGAGCTATCAGCATGGTGACTAATATATTAATATTAGTTAATAATACTGTACTGTATATTTGAAAGTTGCTATGGCAGTAGACCTTAAAAGCTCTCATCACAAGAGAAAAGTTTTGTAACTATGTATGGGCTTCCCTTGTGGCTCAGCTGGTAAAGAATCTGCCTGCAATGTGGGAAACCTGGGTTCGATCCCGAGGTTGGGAAGATCCCCTGAGAAGGGAACAGCTACCCACCCCAGTATTCTGGCCTGGAGAATTCCATGGACTATAGAGTATCAAAGAGTTGGACACGACTGAGCAACTCTCACTTTCACGGCTGCTGCGCTAAGTCGCTTCAGTCGTGTCCGACTCTGTGCGACGCCATAGACGACAGCCCACCAGGCTCCGCCACTTTCATGGCAGTAGACCTTAAAAGCTTTCATCACAAGAGAAAAGTTTTGTCTATGGATAGTGATACTGGTGCACGCTAAGTCGCCTCAGTCATGGCCAACTCTTTGCAACTCTGTGGACTGGGGCCTGTCAGGTTCCTCTATCCATGGGGATTCTCCAGGCAAGAATATTGGGTTGCCGCACCCTCCTCCAGGGGATCTTCCCAACCTAGGGATCAAACCCACATCTCTTACATCTGCTGCCTTGGCTGGCATGTTCTTTACCATTAGTGCCACCATATATGTCACCTTAACTAGACAATGTGGTGATTACATCACACTACATACAGATATTCAATCATTATTTTGTATACCTGAAACTAATAAGTTAACTATATCTCAATTATTTTTAAAAAGAGTTATCAGGAAACTGCATTCAGTTTCAGAGTATAAACCCATTTGAGGTTCAGGCTGCTTTCACACAATGAATACTTTGAGATTGCCAGCAGCAAAACTGGTAAAAACAAGTGTGATGCGATAGTAACAGTCTACAAAGTCCTAATTGCATTACATAAATTACATCTGTTCTACCTAAAATCCCTGCAGACTTGGTATTATTACCCCTGCTTTACAGATATGGAAGTTGTGGCTCACAATCTGTATCACGTAATCAGTCCAAAACTCCCATAGTTTGTAAGTGATTTCAGTTTCCTTTTCCTTTCGCTCAGTCGTGTCCGACTCTTTGCGACCCCATAGCCGGATTCAAACCTATGCTTGTCTTATTCTAAAGCCTAGATTCTTTCCATCAAAATCAAGCAGTAGTTATTAGTGATTTACTCTCCCTCAGTCCTCCTGCCACAAAATGCCTTACACACAGGGATTTTCTTCTGAAATCTCCTAGGTCTAATTATCTACAGCCTCAAGTTCCCAGAAAGATAAGCCTTTAATGTTCCTATATTTTCCCCAGCCCCTGATCATTGTCCTCCAGCATCTCCCACCCTAGCGCCAGCATTTTAAAAAGATTTACTGCCAGAAGATTAGATTCCTTGTAAACATCAATAACCAGTTTAACTACAGAGAAAGTCATGCAGCAAGTTCTGACTGACAACTTTATTGAAGAAAGCAGAAATAAACCCTCATATAATAGAAGAAGGGACCAAATTTGCAAGTTTTTGCGTTATCAGGTTCTGTGGCCTGATACTCACCTTCCTGTGTGGGGTGGTATCCCACAGAGATTCTGCTGTTTAAAAAGATCCACATCAAAGGTGCTCTGTCTTCCACAGCACAAGTGAGAGCAAGGAGAGTGGTTTGTAATTTATCAACACAGTTATGCAAGTGTTTCCTCTTTGGTCCAAGGGCTTTTCCTTTGCTTTTAGGCCCAGCCCAAGCCAGGGTGGCACTTATCCCACTTATGCTGGGAAGTGGAGTGCATTATTGTAACTTAAAAAAAAATCTGCTTCTGTGAGACCACTCAACTTTACAGGAAAAAGTGTCATCTGAAGGTGCCTTTAAACAACTAAAAGGAACGACTAAACTTAAAATGTTCTATACAGGAAGTCCTTACAAATGCATGTGGTAATGGGTGAAATGCTAAGAGTATGTTTAGCTTCAGAAATACATCATCATGCAATTATCTTTAAAAGAAGAAGGAGATGGAGAGAAAATAATGGTGGCTAATTTGGAAAGAGATTTATAATTCCTAAGCATGTGTTGGGTTGGCCAAAAAGTTCATTTGGGTTTTTCATCCAATATTGCGGAAAAACAAACATTTTGACCAACCCAATATTAAGTATACTAAACTGGGGGGCTGGAAGCCAGCTAAATTACTAATTAAGTGGCTTAATATGATAATTAAATATATATAGAGATCTTACTACGTGTGAGTCACATACGATGAACTTGATATTATCTCAATCTTCACAACAATTCTATGACATCAATAATATTTTCCCTCTCATCTTATAGATGAGGACATCAGAGGCCAGAAAAAGACACTTGTCCAAAGCAAATAGTAGAGCCAGGAATTGAACCAAGACAGCCTGACTCTCAGTATCCTATAAATGAAAGATTAAATCTGATGGTTTCTGGGATCACGTTAGGCATTACAATTTTATAACTTTTTGTAATTGACAAAATCATAAAGAAATCTCTTCTCTACAGAAAAAAATTATGATGCAAAAAAGCTTTAAAATAAGATATGCTCTCCAGCTGAATTTTTTTTTATTTAATAATTTTTTAAACTTATTATTTATTTGTTTATGGCCGTGCTGGCTCTTTGTTGCTGCATGGGCTTTCTCCAGTTGTGATGAGAAAGGGCTACTCCTTGTTGCAGGGTGCAGTCTTCTCATTGCAGTGGCTTCTCATTGCAGAGCAAAGGCGCTTGGGCTTCAGTAGTCAAAGCATGCAGGCTCAGGAGTTGAAGTTTATGGGCTTAGTTGCTGTGAGGTATGTGGAATCTTTCTGGACCATGAATTGAACCCATGTCCTTGCATTGGTGGTGTTCTTATCCACTGTGCCACCAGGGATGTCCCCATATATGTCAACTTAAATTTATTTCCCATCTTCCTTAGGCAATGTTCTACTAAGTAGGAAAGTTTAGCCAAAGTAAGGAGGAGAAAGTTTTTTTTTTTACCTAGTCAACTATGAGGTACTAAAAAATCCCATTATAAGGTACTATCTAAGACAGGTAAATTTTTGCATAAAAATAGCAGTTCTTTAATTTATTCAACAAATACTTAGTAAACTTATACATATAACACCTGACTAATGATGCTATACAATAAAATTCTGGCTACATGGTTGATTGGATATATACATTTCTCTCTGCTCTATGAAACTCCATGAAAATTATGATAAAGGTAGAGGAAAGCTACAAAGTCACACAAAACAAAAACAAATGGGAGAAGAGACACAAAACATGGCAATAAGAGAGGTCAAAGAGTTTTAGAGTATGAGAAGTGAGTCAAGTGGCAGCTGCAGTAAGAAACATGAGAAGGTTGAAACCTAAAAACACCTAAAAGGGAGGCCACCATGAAGCAAGACCTGTGCCATGAATCTCATAATTTCAGAAGATGAGACACTACGGGGGCATAATCCATCCTCATCACCCATAGATTCATATTTGCAAATTCACCAACTCTCTAAAATTCACTGTGTCCCCAAAATCAGTACTTGAGCTACGTCATGGTCAGTCACAGACATGAGCAGTGGCAAGAAGCATACATTCCATGCTGAGGTTGAATAAATAACACTGCTCTTGTACTATACAAATGTTCTTTTCACGATCTTTTCAGTGCCACCGTTTTCACATTTTTGTGTGCTTTTTGATGGTGATTTTGCCACTTAAAATGGCCCCCAAGCATAGTGCTGAAGTGCTGTCTAGTGGTCCTAAGCAGAAGGTGGTGATGTGCTTGACAGGACATTCATGTGTTAGACAAGCTTTATTCAGGTGTTCGTTATACTGCTGTTGGCTGTGACTTCAAGGTTGATGCACCAACAGTATACATTGAACTAGGTGCTTTTAAATGGAAACACATATACAACAAGGTTATGTGCTAAATATCTGACACGAATCTTGTGAGCAGAGGTTCACAGGAACTGAACCCTGTGTTTCCATGAGGGAGAGGTGTTCAGTATTCACTAACTCCGTGTCCACGGTGCCTTTATAAAACACGATTACCACAAATAACACATGCAACAGAGAAGATAAAAGTCAACTGAAGGAGGAGGGCAACTTGGACTTTTAGGGACCACTGAAGCTATGGCAGCAGGAGTTCACTGATAGAGGCTAAAGTCAATCTGAGCATATGACAGAAAGCATGCGACAGAGCACAGTAGGAGACAGTGCTGGCTAGAATGGCTAATTAATACACTGGAAGAAAGTAACACTGAGTTTGGAGGAGGAGAGATGAAATCCACGCATTCCAGCCTTTCACTCAACTCCACAAACATAAGTCAGTGTCAGATCTTATGCTTGAGGTTGTGGAAACAAAGTTGAGCAAAGCAGAGGTCCCAACTGGCAAAAATTCACAACTTAGGTGGGAAAACAGACTCATAAACAAAGGTCCTGTGTGCTGTGCTGTGCTAAGTCGCTTCAGTCGTGTTTGGCTCTGTGCTACCCTGTGGACTGTAGCCCATCAGGCTTCTCTGTCCACATGATTCTCCAGGCAAGAATAAACAAGGCACTATAAAACAAAGTGGCAAGTGCTGTTAAAGGTGTGTATAAAGTGCTACAGGAAATGGGAAAGAGGAGCCATTAATTGTGCCCTAAGGGAAATGGATCCCAGAAAGTAAGAGAAAGGAACATTTTAGCAGTACATTGAAAGTAAATGAAAAAATTATAAAAATAACATATTTCTGGTAGAGATGTGTAAGAGCCTGACATGGCAACTGGCTAAAACCTTATCAATTCTGTTTTTCATTTCTTCAAAAAACAGTTCATACCTTCATCAATCTTTTCTATTGGTTTTTTATTTAGGGGGGGCTCTATTTCATTTCCTGATTGATCTTTACTATTTCCTTCCTTCTACTGACTTCAGGCTTTGTTCTTCTTTTTCTAGTTCCTATAGATAGTAGGTTAGGTTGTTTGAGACTTTTCATGTCTCCTGAGGTTGGCCTGCATTGCTATAAACTTCTCTTCTGGACCTGTTTTTGCTGTGTCCCATAGATTTGGGGCTTCTCTGGTGACTCAGGTGGTAAAGAATCTGCCTGCAATGCAAGAGACCTGGGTTCAGTCCCTGGGTTGAGAAGATCCCTTCAGAACAGAATACTCCAGTATTCTTGCCTGGAGAATTGTATGGACAGAGAAGCCTGGTGGGGTTGCAAAGAGTAGGATGTGACTGAGCGACTAACAGTTTCGCTTTCATAGATTTTGGAAAGTTGTATTTTTGTCTCGGGGTATTTTCTGATTTCCCGTTTTGTTGACTCATTGGTATTTTAGTAGCTTATTGTTTAGTTCTATGTGTTTGGTTTTTTCCCCATTTTAAAAAATGTAGTTGATTTCTAGTTTCATACTATTGTGGTCAGAAAATGATGCTTGATATAATTTCTATCCTCTTAAATTTGTTGAAACTTGTGGCCTAGCATATGATCTACCTAGAGAATGCTATGTACACTTGAAAAGAATGTGTATTCTGCTCATTTTGGATGGAATGTCCTATACATATCTATTCAGCACAACTGATCTAATGTATCATTTAATACTACTGTTTCCTTATTTTCTGTCTGGATGATCTGTCCACCAGTGTAAATGAGGGTGTTAAAGTCACCTATTATCAATGTCAATTTCTCCCTTTATGTCTGTTAATATTTGCTTTATATATTTAGATGCTCCTATATAAGGTACACACACATTAACAAATGCTATATCCTCTTATTGTATTGATCCTTTTATTATTATATAATGGCCTTGTCTTTTGTTACAGTCTTTGTTTTAAAGCCTATTTTGTTTTATATGAGTATTGCTACCCCAGCTTTCTTGCTATTTTTATTTTCAGGAAATACACTTTTCCATCACCTCACTTTCATTCCATGTGTGTCTTTAGCTCTCAAGTGAGTCTCTTGTAAGCAGTATATACAGGGGTCTTATTTTTTTATCCAATTAGACACTCTGTCTTTTGATTGGAGCATGTGGTCTATTGACATTTAAATACACTTACTGCGACTTTGTTACTTGTTTTCTGGTTGTTTTTGCTGTTCTGTTTTCTTCTTCCTTTAGATTCTTTTCTCATGGTTTGATTCTTTCAGTGGTATGCTTAAGTCCTTTTCTCTCTAGTTTTTGCATATTTATTGTAGGTTTTTGATTTGTAGTTACCATGGGGTTCACATATGTTGGCCTGTATCTATTGTTTTAAACTGGTAGTCATTTAGTTCATACACATTCTAAATCACAGCAGGATCCTCTATGACCCACCTCCCAGGATACTAGAAATAAAAGCAAAATTAAACAAATGGGACCTAATTAAAATTAAAAGCTTCTGCACAACAAAGGAAACTATAAGCAAGGTGAAAAGATAGCCTTCAGAATGGGAGAAAATAATAGCAAATGAAGCAACTGACAAACAACTAATCTCAAAAATATACAAGCAACTCCTGCAGCTCAATTCCAGAAAAATAAATAAATCAAAAAAATGGGCCAAAGAACTAAGTAGACATTTCTCCAAAGAAGACATACAGATGGCTAACAAACACATGAAAAGATGCTCAACATCACTCATTATCAGAGAAATGCAAATCAAAACAATGAGGTACTATTTTATGCCAGTCCGAATGGCTGCAATTCAAAAGTCTACAAGCAATAAATGCTGGAGAGGGTGTGGAGCAAAGGGAACCCTCTTACACTGTTGGTGGGAATGCAAACTAGTACAGCCACTATGGAGAACAGTGTGAGGATTCCTTAAAAAACTGGAAATAGAACTGCCTTATGACCCAGCAATCCCACTGCTGGGCATACACACTGAGGAAACCAGAATTG
>SJXQ01002943.1:0-15111 GCA_006408695.1 Aepyceros melampus | reverse complement strand
TTAGTTCTAAAAGGTCTTGTAGGTCTTCATAGAATTGTTCAACTTCAGCTTCTTCAGTGTTACTGGTTGGGGTATAGACTTGGATTACCGTGATATTGAATGGTTTGCCTTGGAAACAAACAGAGATCATTCTGTCGTTTTTGAGATTGCATCCAAGTACTGCATTTCAGACTTGTGTTGACCATGATGGCTACTCCATTTCTTCTGAGGGATTCCTGCCCACAGTAGTAGATATAATGATCATCTGAGTTAAATTCACCCATTCCAGTCCATTTTAGTTGGCTGATTCCAGGCATCACTACATAGGCATAAATTATTTATTCATTCACCATTGCTAACTGATGGAACCTCCATTCCCTTGCCCTTCACTGGACATCAGGAGAGTAGTATTGTTTCAATCATCTAATCATATGGTTGGTTCCCTGGGCAACTAATTTTCATCCTTAAAGGATTTCCAAAAGTCATTGTATTAACATAACAAAAGACATATAGGAAACTCCAAACTATAGGGTTTCTAGGGTTCTATTCCCAAAATGGGGACAAAGACCAACTATGTCTTTTTATTGAAAATAACAATATGACAAACTCGAAAATTGTTGCAAGATTTTCTCAGATGGTAACATATTGGCAGTGTATTGTATCAATCGCTATAATTTGCTTGCACAAAGAAATTTTCTATTTGTCTTTGCAAGAATTTGATTTCTTGCAGTTTTTTAAACCAAGTATTAATCAATTTTTTAACCAAGTATTTTAACCAGGTTGTGTTGATTATTACTTTGCTGCATTTGTTAAGATGTTCAATCACTAATAACATTCTTTTTCCAGGCTTAAAATTTCTTACTCTGCCAAAGTGAAAGGTTTAGGTCATAGTATAAGGGCTTTTCACCAGAAAATAGATACTTCCCTTTCCTGGAAAATATAACTATCTGTAATCTTAGGCCCTTTATGTCATTAAACTATCAGGCCCAAAAATAGATATGAACACAGGCTGGGGACATTGAAGTCAGCCACCAAATGATCACTGTCTATTGCTACATGATGTGGACAGGAAACTATATTTTGGATACAGGAGATTCTCCGAGGATTCTCCTTTCCACCATTCCATTTTCCAATAAAGGTTAATGGAAGACAGAAGAAACCTACTAAGTGCGAGATCCCTATAGTTTCTGACCATTTGGAAATGAAGTTTAGGTTAACCCCAAAAGGTAAGGGACATGAACTATTTCGTTGCTTGCTGAAAAAAAATGACAGATATATAATCAGGTTTAGAAAAATGAATTTATAATTTCAACAGACTTCAAAAGTGACTACAGCAGTGAGGATTGCTTCATTGTGCTTTCCAGCTTGATTTTTATAAATAAACTTGTAAATTTCTAACTACATTTTCCACTTGGCCCTTATGGTTTTAAAGAAAAATCATTCCATTTTTTAAAGTACAAGACACTGTGTGGAGTTGTGACTAAATTAAAGGAGGCAATATGTCACCAAATATAAATAAGGTGACTCTTGTAGGTTTGGACTTCAGTCTATAGAAAGAGAACAAAGGAATCTTCATTTTATTTATTTATTTTTTCCTTAATCACCTTTTATTTTTTTAACATAAATTTATTTATTTTAACTGGAGACTAATTACTTTACAATATTGTACTGGTTTTGTCATACATTGACATGAATCTACCACGGGTGTACATGTGTTCCCCATCCTGAACCCCTCTCCCACCTTTTTATAAATAAACTTGTAAATTTCTAACTACATTTTCCACTTGGCCCTTATGGTTTTAAAGAAAAATCATTCCATTTTTTAAAGTACAAGACACTGTGTGGAGTTGTGACTAAATTAAAGGAGGCAATATGTCACCAAATATAAATAAGGTGACTCTTGTAGGTTTGGACTTCAGTCTATAGAAAGAGAACAAAGGAATCTTCATTTTATTTATTTATTTTTTCCTTAATCACCTTTTATTTTTTTAACATAAATTTATTTATTTTAACTGGAGACTAATTACTTTACAATATTGTACTGGTTTTGTCATACATTGACATGAATCTACCACGGGTGTACATGTGTTCCCCATCCTGAACCCCTCTCCCACCTCCCTCCCTATCCCATCCATCTGGGTCATCCCAGTGCACCAGCCCCGAGCACCCTGTATCATGCATTGAACCTGGACTGGTGATTCATTTCACATATGATAATATACATGTTTCAATGCCATTAGAGGACAGGTTTAATAGTGTTATATAGAAGCATCATTGTTGTTGTGGACAATGGTGAAATACACTGATTATTTACTGGTGTTGCCAAGCACCACATCCACCTTCTACCCACTGCTATGCCCTCTTAGAGGTTAGCACTTATAAACTGTGTTTCACACTCTTTTGGTTTGCAGGTTTTCCCTGAGTTTTGCCCGTAGAAATTGGAGTGGGAAATGAGAAACAAGGAGGATTTCTCCAGCTCTACCAGTGTGGCAGTTGCTCACAGTAGTTAAGAGACAGAGATCTGGTGAGAGATCTCCACGTGGAGATCTGGTTTTCCAGAGGGAAAATCCGGTTTGATTCCTGCTAGCCTGTTTCTCTTCTTCTCTAGACCCAGAACTAACTGCAAAACCATATCTCCAACAAGAGAGGGTGGTTGAAAGCTAAAGGTACATCCAGGAGCAGTAGAACCTCGTGTTTCTGGATCTAGTGCAAGTTTCCCAAGCCGGTGAGTTTTTAATTGTGATCTGGACTTTTGCATTGTGCAGTGTCCTTTGTTCCTCTGTGTGCTTGGTCAGGAGATTATTCGTTCAGTCCTCTCAGACTCCTTGCAACCTCATGGACAGTAGCCTGCCAAGTTCCTCTGTCCATGGAATTCTTCAGGCAAGTGTACTGCAGTGGATTGCCATGCCCTCCTCCAGGGGATCTTCTCGAGCCAGGGATCCAACCTGCATCTCCTGTGTTTCCTGCATTGCAGGCGGATTCTTTACCTGCAGAGCCATTTCTTCCTTTAATTCTTGTTAAATCTAAATTCTAACCTACTTGATAATATTCTGTCTCTCTCTCCCCATCTCTCCCTGTCTCTCTCTCCTCCAAGCCTGGCCAATTGCAGTGCATAAATCAGGTTTAGTTTCCTAGGTCACTCTGATCAAGTGTGCTCCTTGTATACAGCACAGAATAAGGTTAAGTCAATTGAAGGACCCTTTCCTTTAATAGACAAGTCACACTGTACATGCTTATAGATATGACTCATGTTTGGTGAAATTTTTGTTATAGCATCTTATGCTGAAATACATACACTGCTCTTTCCTTTTGTGCTTTTACATTTACTTTGTTATTTCAGAAAGTTTTGTGTCTTTTCTATATATCTAAATCTGTATAGTACATTTCCCAGAACACCAATCCTGTTTTCTTTACACTCAACTATTTGATATCTTGCCGCCAGTTATAAGTGGGATGTTTGAACAATCACCTACCTCTCAGCGGTCGGTGTTCATATTCCCCTCATCTCTTCCTTCTCCTGCCATGATTTGGTTACATTCTTTCTACTTTGCAGAATATATAATTCACACAAGTGTAACTCTACCTATGCCCCAGTCCTTATTTCAGTCTCAGCTCTGGAAAATAAAAATATACAAACTGTTTCACATCAATATATCTGCCATTTCCCAAGTCATCTTTTGACAAGTATATTAAAGCAAAAAGAGTCTTAGAATCTTCAAGGCCCCTTCCTACCTTGCCCACAGAATAATTAAACCAAAACAAACAAACAAACAAATAATAACCTTCTTTAGAGACTGAACGGTGCCATCTGGTGGAATAAGCTTCATTTTCTTGTTCAGTCACTTAGTTGTGTTGCACTGTAAAACCTTGGGCAGCAGCTCAGCAGGCTTCCCTTTCTCTCACTATCTCTAGGAGTTTGTTCAAACTCATATCCATTGGGTCAATGATGCCATCCAACCATGTCATCCTCTGTCATCCCCTTCTCCTCCTGCCCTCAACCTTTCCAAGCATCAGGGTCTTTTCCAATGAGTTGGCCCTTCACATCATGTGTCCAAAGTATTGGATCTTCAGCTTCAGCATCAGTCCTTCCAGTGAATATTCAGGGTGGATTTCCTTTAGGATTGACTGATTTTGGTTCATTGCTCTCCAAGGGACTCCCAAGAAAACACCACAGTTTGAATGCATCAGTTCTTTGGCACACAGCCTCCTTTATGGTCCAACTGTCACATCTGAACATGAATGGAAAAACCATAGCTTTGACTATACAGGCCTTATTTTTTGGCAAAGTGGTGCTTTTTAAAAATGCTATTTACATTCGTCACAGCTCTTCTTCCAAGGAGCAGGACATTTTTAATTTTGTGGCTGCAATCACTCTCATCAGTGATTTTGGAGTCCAAGAAAGTGAAGTCTGCTTCAATTTTCATTGTTTCTCCATCTATTTGTCATGAAGTGATGGAACCAGATGCCATGATCCTAGCTATTTCATATTGACTTTTAAGCCAGCCTTTTTCACTCTATTTTTCACATTCCTTATAAGGCTCTTCAGTTCATCTTTGCTTTCTGCAAAGAGGTGGTGTCATCTGCACATCTGAGGCTGTTGATATTTATCCAGCAATCTTGATTTTATCTTGTGAGTCATCCATCCCAGCTTTTTGCATGATGTACTCTACATAAATCTAAATAACAGGGTGACAATATACAGCCTTGATGTACTCCTATCCCAATTTGAAACTGGCTCTTTGTTCCATGTCTGGTCCTAACTGTTGCTTCTTGATCTGCATACAACTTTCCAAGCTGGTTTGGTATTCCCATCTTCTCAAAAATTTTCCGGTTTGTTGTGATCCATGCAGCCAAAAGTGTAGTCAATGAAGCAGAAGTAGATGTTTTTCTGGAATTCCTTTGCTTTCTGTATGATCCAATGGATGCTGGCAATTTGATCTCTAGTTTCTCTGCCTTTTCTAAATCCAGCTTATAGCTAAGATGGCAGAAAAATAGAACAAGGAGACCACTTTCTCTCCAACAAATTCATCAAAAGAACGCTGAGTAAATTCCACAAACCAACTAACAGCCCATTGTCTTTGAAAGGAGGTAGGAAAAAATATAAAAAATAAAAAGAGAGACAAAAGAGGTAGGGATGGAGATTCATCCCAGGAAGGGAGTCTTTAAAAACAGAGGTTTCCAAACACCAGGTAACACTCTCACTGGCAAGTCTGTGGCGAGCCTTGGAACCTCAGAGGGGAACACAACCGGGAGGAAAAATAATAATTAATTAAAACCCACAGGTTACGTGCCCAAGGGTAACTCCCAGCAGAGAAGCAGTGCAGATGCCTGCATCCACCATTAGCAAATGGGGGCTGGGCAGGGAGGAGAGGGCTGCGTTGCTTAGAGCAAGGACCAGGCTTGAATGTCTTGAGGCAATCTGAAGGAACTAACTTGAGATAGCAAATCAGACCAATGGATAGCTCCCCTGCAAAAAGCCCTAAACTGAAACACTGCCAGGCTGGCTCACAGAACAAAAAACTGAGCAGAGCTAGCCAGCTGCGGACTGGCCCATCCCCTCCAGAGACAGGCAGGAGAGGGCAGCCAGAGCCAGAAGGGGGCAGTCACAGCCCCAGAGAGGCATCATCTACCAAAATGCAAGCAGGCTTCGTTGCTAAACATGACTTCTTGGGATTCTGGATGGTCGACACCCGCCTGATAAGGTGCACTGGCTGTACACCCAGAAAACCGAGCAGCAGGGACTGGCGAGGTAATAAATCACAGCGACCATGCTTGCCAAACACCTGGTCCCCTGAGTAGCTCAGACCTGGGGAAGGGCACAAAACACAGGTCCAACCGAGTCTGCACCTTTGAGGACTACCTGAGTATCTGAACCTGAGCGGCTTAGACTTGGGAGGTGCATGCAACCCAGGGCCCGCCTCAGACAGTTCCTGGCAGAGCAACCTAAGCAGTATAGACAGGGAAAGCACACATGCCATGAGCCGGGGCAAATCTAGTATGGCCGAGACACTGGAAGCACTCCCCAAAGACGCCAGTGATATTTGTTTGCAATGTTCCTCCCTCTTCACAGCACGACTGCACAAGTGAGCCTAAAAAGGTGTCCACCACCACCCCCTTGGGTCAGGGTGGAAATTAAACACTGAAGAGACCAGCAAACAGAAGCTAAAACAGCATGAACTTCCCTTGAAGTGACAGGTGTCCCTCACTGTGGATAAACTTTTCATCATTAACGAAGATGTTTTATCACTGGTGCTGTATAGATGGAGAAGTTTCGAGGCTACTGTAAGAATAAGACTGAAAATCAGAGGCAGAAGGCTTAAGCCCAAATCCTGAGAATATCAGAGAACTCCTGACTCCAGGGAACATTAATCGATAGGAGCTCATCAAACGCCTCCATACCTACACTGAAACCAAGTACCACCCAAGGGCCAACAAGTTCCAGAGCAAGACATACCATGCAAATTCTCCAGCAGCACAGGAACATAGCCATGAGCTTCAATATACAGGCTGCTCAAAGTCACTCCAAACCCACTGACATCTCATAACTCACTACTGGACACTTCATTGCACTCCAGAGAGAAGAAATCTAGCTCCACCCACCAGAACACCGACGTAAGCTTCGCTAAGCAGGAAATCTTGACAAGCCGCCAATCCAAACCCACCCACAGCGAGGAAACTCCACAATAAAGAGAACTCCACAAACTGCTAGAATACAGAGAGGCCACCCCAAACACAGCAATATAATCAAGATGAAGTGGCAGAGAAATACCCAGCAGGTAAAGGAACAGGAGAAATGCCCACCAAACCAAACAAAATAGGAAGAGGTAGGAAATCTACCTGATAAAAAATTCCAAATAAATGATAGTGAAAATGGTCCAGAATCTTGAAATAAAATGAAATCACAGATAAATAGCCTGGATACAAGGATTGAGAAGATGCAAGAAAGGTTTAACAAGGGCCTAGAAGAAATAAAAAAAAGAAAAGAGTCAACATATAATAAATAATGCAATAAATGAGATCAAAAACACTCTGGAGGGAATCAACAGTAGAATAATGGAGGCAGAAGATAGAATAAGTGAGGTAGAAGATAGAATGGTAGAAATAAATGAAACAGAGAGGAAAAAGGAAACACGAATTAAAAAAAATGAGGACAATCTCAGAGACCTCGGGGACAATGTTAAACCCCCCAACAATTGAATCATAGGAGTCCCAGAAGAAGAATACAAAAAGAAAGACCATGAGAAAATACTTGAGGAGATAATAGTTGAAAACTTCCCTAAAATGGAGAAGGAAATAATCACCCAAGTCCAAGAAACCCAGAGAGTCCCAAACAGGATAAACCCAAGGTGAAACACCCCCAAGACACATATTTATCAAATTAACAAAGATAAAACACAAAGAACAAATATTAAAAGTAGCAAGGGAAAAACAACAAATAACACACAAGGTGATTCCCATCAGGATAACAGCTGATCTTTCAATAGAAACTCTTCACGATGGGAGCAAATGGCAGGACATACTTAAAGTGATGAAAGAAAATAACCTACAGCCCAGATTACTGTACCTAGCAAGGATCTCATTCAAATATGGAGAAATCAAAAGCTTTACAGACAAGAAAAAACTGAGAGAATTCAACACCACCAAACCAGCTCTCCACCAAATGCTAAAGGATATTCTCTAGATAGGAAACAGAGAAAGGGTGTATAAACTCGAACCCAAAATAATAAAGTAAATGGCAATGGGATCATATTTATCAACAATTACCTTAAATGTAAATGTGTTGAATGCCCAAACCAAAAGACAGAGACTGACTGAATGGATAAAAAAACAAGACCCCTATGCATGTTGTCTACAAGAGACCCACCTCGAAAAAAGGGACACATACAGACTGAAAGTAAAGGGCTGGAAAAAGATATTCCACTCAAATAGAGACCAAAAGAAAGCAGAAGTAGCAATACCAAAATCAGGTAAAATAGACTTTAAATCAATGGCTGTGAAAAGAGACAGAAAAGGACACTACATAATGATCAAAGGATCAATCCAAGAAGATATAACAATTATATATGCACCCAACATAGGAGCACCACAGTATGTAAGACAAATGCTATCAAGTGTGAAAGGGGAAATTAACAATAACACAATAATAGTGGGAGACTTTAATACCCCACTCACACCTATGGATAGAGCAAATAAACAGAAAATTAACAACAAAACACAAACTTTAAATGATACAATAGACCAGTTAGACCTAATTAATATCTATAGGACATTTCACCCCCAAGCAATGAATTTCACCTTTTTCTCAAGCACACACGGAACACCAACACAAAGCCAAAAGGTGGTTCTTTGAGAGGATAAATTAAATTGACAAACCATTAGCCAGACTCATCAAGAAACGAAGGGAGAAAAATAAAATCAACAAAATTAGAAATGAAAAGGGAGAGATCACAACAGACAACACAGAAATACAAAGGATCATAAGAGACTACTATCAGCAATTATATGCCAATAAAATGGACAACTTGGAAGAAATGGAAAAAAATTCTTAGAAAAGTACAATTTTTCAAAATGGAACCAGGAAGAAATAAAAAATCTTAATAGATCCATCACAAGCATGGAAATTGAAACTGTAATCAGAAATCTTCCAGCAAACAAAAGCCCAGGTCCAGATGGCTTCACAGCTGAATTCTACCATAAATGTAGAGAAGAGCTAACATCTATCCTACTCAAACTCTTCCAGAAAATGGCAGAGGAAGGTAAATGTCCAAACTCATTCTATGAGGCCACCATCACCCTAATACCAAAACCTGACAAAGATGCCACAAAAAAAGAAAACTATAGGCCAATATCACTGATGATCATAGATGCAAAAATCCTTAACAAAATTCTAGCAATCAGAATCCAACAACACATTAAAAAGATCATACATCATGACCAAATGGGCTTTATCTCTGGGATGCAAAGATTCTTCAATATCCTCAAATCAATAAATGTAATACAGCACATTAAAAAATTGAAAAATAAAAGCTAATGATTATCTCAATAGATGTAAAGAAAGCCTTTGACAAAATTCAACATCCATTGATGATAAAAATCCTCCAGGAAGCAGGAATAGAAGGAACATACTTTAACATACTAAAAGCTACATATGACAAACCCTCAGCAAAAATTATCCTCAATGGTGAAAAATTGAAAGTATTTCCCCTAAAGTCAGGAACAAGACAAGGGTGCCCATTCTCACTACTACTATTCAACAAAGTTTTGGAAGTTTTGGCCACATCAATCAGAGCAGAAAAAGAAATAAAAGGAATCCAGATTGGAATAGAAGAAATAAAACTATCACTGTTTGTAGATGACATGATCCTCTACATTGAAAACCATAAAAACTCCACCAAAAAATTACTAGAGCTAATCAATGAATATAATAAAGTCACAGGATATAAAATCAACACATAAAAATCCCTTGCATTCCTATACACTAATAATGATAAAATAGAAAGAGAAATTAAGGAAACAATTCCATTCACCACTGTAACAAAAGAATAAAATACTTAGGAATATATCTACCTAAAGAAACAAAAGACCTATGTATAGAAAACTAAAAGACACTGGTGAAAAAAAAATCAAAGAGGACACTAATAGATGGAAAAATACATCATGTTCATGGATCAGAAGAATAAATATAGTGAAAATGAGTATACTACCCAAAGCAATCCATAGACTCAATGCAATCCTATCAAGCTAACAATGGTATTTTTCACAGAGCTAGAACAAATAATTTCACAATTTGTATGGGAAAAAAAAAAACCTCAAATAGCCAAAGCCATCTTGAGAAAGAAGAATGGAACTGGAGGAATCAACCTGCCTGACTTCAGGCTCTACTACAAAGCCACAGTCTTCAAGACAGTATAGTACTGGCACAAAGATAGGAATATAGATCAATGGAACAAAATAGAAAGCCCAGAGATAAACCCATGCACCTATGCATACATTATCTTTGACAAAGGAGGAAAGAATATACAATGGAGAAAAGACAATCTCTTTATCAAGTGGTGCTGGGAATACTAGTCAACCACTGAAACTAGAACACTTTCTAACACCATACACAAAAATACTCAAAATGGATTAAAGATCTAAACATAAGACCAGAAACTATAAAACTCCTAGAGGAGAACATAGGCAAAACTCTCTCCGACATAAATCACAGCAGGATTCTCTGTGACCCACCTCCCAGAATATTGGAAATAAAAGCAAAAATAAACAAATGGGACCTAATTAAACTTAAAAGCTTCTGCACAACAAAGGAAACTCTTAGCAAGGTGAAAAAACAGCCTTCAGAATAGGAGATAATAATAGCAAATGAAGCAACTGACAAAGAATTAATTTAAAAAATACAAGCAACTCCTGCAGCTCAATTCCAGAAAAATAAATGATCCAATAAAAAAATGGACTAAAGAACTAAAGAGACATTTCTCCAAAGAAGACATACAGATAGCTAACAAACACATGAAAAGAGGCTCAACATCACTCATTATCAGAGAAATGCAAATCAAAACAACAATGAGGTACTATTTCATGCCAGTCAGAATGGCTGTGATCCAAACGTCTACAAGTAATAAATGCTGGAGAGGGTGTGGAAAAAAAGGAACCCTCTTACATTGTTGGTGGGAATGCAAACTAGCACAAACACTATGGAGAACAGTGTGGAGATCCCTTAAAATACTGGAAATAGAAGTGCTATAGGACCCAGCAATCCCACTGCTGGGCATACACACCAAAGAAATCAGAATTGAAAAAGACACGTGTACCCCAATGTTCATCGCAGCGCTGTTCATCTTTACGCACCAATGTTCATCTTCATGAGAGCTGTGAGATTATCCCAAACTGTGGTCTATAGCAGTACTTCATTTTGTTTTCTAAATTAGTGAATATTAATATATTGTATGAAACTGGTACAAATGTTTTATCCATTCTCTGAATGTTCATGGGAACAATGTGCATTTTTGCCATTTATGAATAAAGCTGCAAGGAACAGTTCTCTGTATGTGTCTTTTTATGGGCATGCACTCCAGATCTTCTGGTGAGGGAGAGGATAATGGGATAACCTTCCAGGTACAAAATAGATGAGTCATGCAGATGGTGATTGCAGCCATGAAATTAAAAGACGCTTACTCCTTGGAAGAAAAGTTATGACCAACCTAGACAGTATATTCAAAAGCAGAGACGTTACTTTGCCAACTAAGGTTCGTCTAGTCAAGGCTATGGTTTTTCCTGTGGTCATATATGGAAGTGAGAGCTGGACTGTGAAGAAGGCTGAGCGCCAAAGAGTTGATGCTTTTGAACTGTGGTGTTCAAGAAGACTCTTGAGAGTTCCTTGGACTGTAAGGAGATCCAACCAGTCCATTCTGAAGGAGATCAGCCCTGGGATTTCTTTGGAAGGAATGATGCTAAAGCTGAAACTCCAGTACTCTGGCCACCTCATGCAAAGAGTTGACTCATTGGAAAAGACCCTGATGCTGGGAGGGATTGGGGGCAGGAGGAGAAGGGGACGATCGAGGATGAGGTGGCTGGATGGCATTACTGACTCCATGGGCGTGGGTCTGGGTGAACTCTGGGAGTTGGTGATGGACAGGGAGGCCTGGCATGCTGCCATTCATGGTATCGCAGAGTCGGACACGATTGAGTGACTGAACTGAACTGAACTGAAACCTGAAATATTCAATGTGGAATATATAGGAAATAATTATGCAGTTTTTAAAATCTTGATAGATGGTAACTAGACTTACTGTGACAATTATTTTGAAATGGACAGAAGCATGGAATCACTACACTGTGCAGTGGAAAGTAACACAATGTTGTGGGCCAATTGAGCAAACAAATACTTTGAAAAAGAGATCTGGTTTGTGGTTATCAGAGGCTAGGGCTGGAGATAAGGGAACTGGATGAAGCCAGTCAAAAGGTATCAACTTCCAGCTTTGAGAGAGGTTAGGACTAAGGATGTAGTGTACAACATGATTAATATGACTAATTCTGCTGTATCTTATGTATGAAAGTTAATAGGACAGTAAGTCCTGAGTTCTCGTCACATTTTTTTTCGTTAATTTTAAATGTGTATGAGATGATGGATGTTCACAAGCCTTACTGATGTAATCATTTTATAATATATTAAAATTACATCATTAGGCCATACACCTGAAACTTATTCAGTGCTTTATGTCAATTATATGTCAACAAAATTGGGAAAATTGATAATCATAAAACCCACACATAAATATCATGTAAATAATGTGATTGTGCTATAACTTGTGTGATTGTTCTTAAGATCAAATATTATTACAAAAAAATCTATTCACTTCCCTAAGCCCATGAAAATACGAATGACCTAAATGGCTGGGAAAAACTTCACCTACTCTCTAGAAATATATTATTGAAGTTAGTATCTGATATATGACCTTGGAACCAGTCCATATTAGCCACAGAAAGTTGTGCACATAGATATCAGGTGATGAATATAATAACTTATTGTGAAACTACCAACAGAAACAAGTTGGGGATATCTTGAAACTTTGAACTTTGACATTTACACAATGGCATAATTAACTAGGTTCATTGTAATGCATTTAAATTCAGTCACACTTGGTAACTGCAAATGGAGCAGATTTTGAACCCTAAACAGTGCAACTGGAATATTTGTGTGAATTTACCATTGGGAATATCTAACATGTTGTTGCTAATCAATGTCTTTCTCACCTCATGGTTTTACACTGCTCATGGACAGGGTAAGTTGAAACAGATATGAACACTCAGCCTTCCTCCTAAACATAACTATCTACTTTCCTTTGTGTGTATTTCTGATCTAATTGACTGGTTAAAATAGTCTACATTGTGAGATAACCATTAGAATACCTTAATGGAAAAATTATCAGATATTCACCTAAAAGAAGAAAACAAAATAAATGCTTTTCTATGTCAGCTGAGTTTCACAATGCACAAAGGTATGTAAATTATGGGGCCATGTTTCATGCTCATGAAAATGTGAATAGAAAATGTGTCACAGAAAAGCTAGATTATAATTCTAGAATGTTTAGGAAAGTCTTACTTGTAATATGAGGAAACTCTGGAGAACAATGGTTATTTTTATACTTTTACACATGGTGATTTTTGCAGGTTCAAATCTCATTTTAAATATGTTCAGTTGACTGTATTGTGATTACAGATTAATAGACTTATTGAAAGTCATTAACTTTACTGTCAGTTTAAGGCTTTAAAAAATCCAGCTTGGGTACAAGATACATTTTCCTTTTATAAAATGTGGAATATAGTCTTAATTTCCAGTGTAATGCCGATATATTTAGAATTATTTTCAGAAAGAAATGGAAATGTTGACAACATTGAAAAAAACTTGTCACTTTTATTTTTAAACTTATAAGTCCTTTTCATTAGTTATCTACTTTTTTTACACAATAGTGTATACATGTCAAGCTCAATCTCCCAATTCATCCCTATACCCTTGGGCCTCCTTGTATCCATACATACATTCTCTATGCCCGTATCTCTCTTTTTGCTTTGCAAATAAGTTCATCTGAATTATTTGTCTAGATTTCATATATAAGCATATTATACTATATTTATTTTTCTCTTTATGATGTGCCTCACTCTGTGTGACAGTCTCTAGATCTATCCACGTCTCTGCAAATTGCACAATCCCATCCTTTTCTATGGCTGAGTAATATTTCACTGTGTGTGTATATATATATATATATATATATATATATATATCACTTCTTCTGTATCTATTCTTCTGTTCATGGACATTTAGGTTGATTCCATGTCCTGGCTGTTTTGAATAAAATGGATAACTAATGAGAACATCATAGGGACTTACATTCAATGCTGTTTGGTGACCTAAATGGGAGGGAAATTTTTTAAAAAGGGATATATATATATATATATATATATATATATATATATTCATGGAACTGATTCATTTTGGTGTACAGCAGAAGCTATCCCAACAATGTAAAGCAACTGCACTCCAATAAAAACTAATGAAAAAAACAAAAAGTTAAATTATATAGATGTATTAATATAAGTAATTAAATAGTAAAAACAAAGATTTTACTCCAAAAAAGTACTTATAAGTTCTTCATTATGATATTATTGTCTTTCATTTTCTTTAATAATCCATTTGTCTTCAAGTTCTTTTAAATGAAACCTCTAATGAGTTTTATGATACCTTGTGAAATTCAAGATGTGAATAAAACATGCATAACTCTGCATTATTCATCTCATAATTTGTTGCATGTTACTTTAGACCATTTGGCAATTTTCTTCGTGAACAAGACTTACAGTACAATAAAGCTTCCTGTCGAGTCCGAAGTGTTACAATTAAAAGTATACCTGTGGCGGATTCATGTTGATGTATGGCAAAACCAATACAATATTGTAAAGTAATTAACCTCCAATTAAAATAAATACATTTAAAAAAGATTTAAAAAAAGAAAATCATGAATAAAAAATCACACAAATTAAAAAAAAAAAAAATAGCTGCTCAGGCTCCAGATCACTTAGAAGAAAGGCTGCATCACCATTATTCTTGCTAAGGAGCAGGCAGATGTTATTTAATTCAGTTTTTCCTGATTCCCAGGTATATGAGCAATGGTTTATTAACCAATTATACATAAGGCTACAGGCATATTTCTAAATAAGAGGAGAAGGAGTACACATGAAAGAGAAATGTGAAACTTTGACAACTCTTCACCAGACATTCCAATGCAACACTTGTCTTCTCATTAACAACTGAACTCTTTCTAAAAGTGGTCTTAAAACTAAATGTTTGAATATTCATGCACAGTTATTTTTCATAATTTATTGGTGCCATTGTGAAATTTTTAGCATGCAGAATAATTGTAATATCGGATCCAAGCCATTATATTAAACTCACATTATCTAACACCTATTGTCTCCATGCCTGCATGCTAACTCGCTTCAGTCATATGCTGCCTCCCCATTGACTGTAGCCCACCCAGCTTCTCGGTCCATGGGATTTTCCAGGCAACAATACTGGAGTGGGTTACCATGCCCTCCTCCAGGGGATCATCCAAACCCAAGGATCGAACCTGCTTGTACTAT
>SJXQ01002942.1:127786-142828 GCA_006408695.1 Aepyceros melampus | reverse complement strand
AAAAAAAAAAAGAGTCACAGAACAGAGAACAAACAGGTGGTTTCCAAAAGAGAAGAAGATAGGTGAATGAGTGAAATAGGTGAGGTACAAGCTTCCAGTTACAAAATTAAAAAGTCATGGGTATAAGGTGTGTGATATGAGGAATATAGTCAAGAAAAAAATGTAATATCTGTCTATGAGAATAGAGGGTAACAGTCTTGTACTGGTGATAATTTTGCAATGCATAAAAATATCAAATCTTCATGTTATACACCAGTAACTAATCCTGTGTAGGACAATCATAACTCAAAAAAAAACAAAGAAATTCCTCATAGAAAAAGAGATTAGATTTGTGGTTACCAGAGGCAGGTGTAACAGAGGAAGGTGAATTGGATCAAGGTGGTCAAAAGGTAAAATTTTCTAGTTATAAGAAATAACTATTAAAGATATAATTTAAACATGATAAATATATTAACTTCTATATATTATTTATGAAGTTATTAAGAGAGTAAATCCTAAGAGTCCTTATCATGAGAAAGAAAATTAATAGTTTTTTTCTTTTTTCTCCCACTATCTTTTCTCATCATCTACATGAGATTGTGAGTGGTCACTAAATTTATTGGGGTAATTATTTCATCATGTATGTAAGTCAAATCATAGTATACACCTTAAACTTATTACAGTGTTGTAAGTTAGTTTTGTTGTTTTTCAGTCACTAAGTTATGTCTGACTCTTTAGAACTCCATGGACTGTAGCACAGCAGGCTCCTCTGTCCACTGTCTCCTGGAGTTTGTTCAAATTCATGTCCATTGAGTCAGTACATTAGTTATATCTCAATAAAACTGGAAGAATTTTTAAATTACCTTTAAATTAAATATCTCTAATTTAAATACCTCTAATTAAATATCACTTGAAATGCTTGATAAAGTAGGAAAATTCCATTTTGAAAAAAAAGAGGTTAATGATTATAAAGAACTTGGAAGGGTGCCAGGCACATAGGAAGTACTCAATATATGTTAGCCAACATCATCATCATATTATTCTTTTATATTTTGTTTCTCTGACCTCCTGTTAAATGAAGGTCACTCCATTGTTCTTGCCTGGAGAATTCCAGGAACGGGGGAGCCTGGTGGGCTGCCGTCTATGGGGTGCACAGAGTCGGACACGACTAAAGTGACTTAGCAGCAGCAGGAGGCCATTTATTCTGACCTCAAGTCACATGAAGGAACTTCATCTATAACAACCCTTCCCGTTTCTTTCTTGTGCTTCTCAATAAAGAAGGAGTAGCTTATCAGATTGCTGAGCTTCAGAAAGGGAGGCTCATTTTTTCTAGTCTGCTTTCATGCAGACACGTGTGTTCTGATTAACTCTCCTTTCCAAGGCCAAGGACAAGTAAAGATGTCTATTAGGTGAAATTCTAGCAATACTTTTTCACCTCAGAAATGTTCTCTAATCAATTTTTATCGGTAATTGAGGTAATGTTTCCATTGTTAACTGTCTGCTTTTTATGTCTAGCTCATGTTTGTTTTTTGTTTTTTTTGTGTGTGTGTTTTTGTTTTGTTTTGTTTTGTTTTTTTTTCAAACAACAAGGGAAGAGGAATGTGACCTCTTCACTGGCTAAAGTCCCAGCATTAACCTGCACCCAAATTCTAGTCCTTGTCCTGCATTCTCAATCCACTCCTTTTAATTCCATCTCTCATCTAATGACACGACTACAGACACATTTCTGGGATAGTTCTGCCCAAGCACTGTCCCAAATGGAGTTCATATCTATACCCTGGCCATGATCTTTCTTACTGTTTCTGTTGTTCAGTCACTCAGTGTGTCCTACTCTTTGTGACCCCATAGACTGCAGCACACCAGGCCTCCCTCTCCCTCATCATCTCCCAAAGTTTGCCCAAATCCATGTCCATTGCACTGGTGATGCCATTCAACCATCTCATCCTCTGACACCCTCTTCTGCTTCTGCGCTGTCTTTCCCAGCATCAGGGACTTTTCCAATGAGCTGGCTATTTGCATCAGATGACCAAAATACTGGAGTTTTAGCTTCAACATCAGTCTTTTCAATGAGTACTCAGGGATGATTTCCTTTAAGTTTGATGGGTTTGATCTCCTCAATGTCCAGAGAACTCTCAGAAGTCTTCTCTAGCACCACAGTTCAAAGGCATCAATCTTTGGCATTCTGCCTTCTCTACAGTTCACTCTCACAACTGTACATAACCACTGGGAAGACCATAAACTTGACTCTATGGACCTTGTCAGCAAAGTGATGTGTCTGCTTTTCAACACACTGTTCAGGTTTGTCATAGCTTTCTCGCCAAGAAGCAATTGTATTCTGATTTTACGATCAACATCCTCAGGGATCTTAGAGCTCAAGAAAAGAAAGTGTGCCACTGCTTCCACCTTTCCCCCTCCTATTTGTCATAAAGTAATGGGGTCAGATGCCATAATCGTAGTTTAATATTTATAATTAGTTGGCTTTTCCATCCTCCTCTTATAACCTCACCAAGAGTTTCTTTAGTTCCTCTTTGCTTTCTGACATTAGAATGGTATGATCGACATATCTGAGTTTGTTGATATTCTCCTGCCTATCTTAATTCCAGCTTGTAACTCATCTGGCCCAGCATTACTCATGATGTGTTCAGTATATAAATTAAATAAATAGAGTGACAACAGACAGCTCTGTCATACTCCTTTCTCAATCCTGAACCAATCAGTTGTTCCATACAGGTTTCTGCAACTTCTTGACCCAAATACAGGTTTCTCAGGACACAAGTAAGATGGCCTGGTATTCCCATCCCTTAAGAACTTTCCTCAGTTTGTTATGATCCCCACAGTCAAAGGCTGTAGCATAGTCAACGAAACAGAGGTAGCTGTTTTTTCTGGAATTCCTTTTCATTCTCTACAACCCAGCCAATGTTGCCAATTTGATCTCTGGTTCCTCTACCTTTTCTAAACCCAGCTTGAATGTTTGGAAGTTCTTCGTTTGTGTAATTCTGAAGCCTAGCATGCAAGATATTAAGCATGACCTTACTAGCACAGGAGATGAGTGCAATTGTCTGATTGTTTGAACATTCTTTAGTACTGCCCTTCTCAGGAATTGGGATAAGGATTGACCTTTTCCAGTCCTGTGGCACTGCTGGGTCTTCAGAATTTTTGACATATTGAGTGCAACACTTTGATAGCATTATCTTTAGGGTTTTGAATAGCTCTACTAGAATTCCATCACATTCACTAGCTTTATTGACAACAGCCCTTCCTAAGACCCATCTGACTTCACACTCCAGAATGTCTGGCTCTGGGTGACTGATCAAACCATTGAAGTTATCTAGTTCATTAAGATCTTTTTTGTACAGTTCTTCCGTTTCTTCTTTCCATCTCTTCTTGATCTCTTCTGTTTCTACCAGGTCTCTACCATTTCTGTCCTTTAGTCTGCCCTTCTTTGGATGAAATGTTCCCTTGATATTTCCAGTTTTCCTGAAGAGATCTCTAGTCTTTTCCCTTCTGTTGTTTTCCTCTATTTTTAAGAATTGTTCATTGAAGAAGGCCTTCTTGTATCTCCTTCTTATTCTTTGGAACTCTGCATTTAGTTGGGTGTACCTTTCCCTTTCTCCCTTGCTTTTTTGTTCCTCTTCTTTCTTCAGCTATTTGTAAATCCTCCTCAGATAACCACTTTGCCTTCTTGCTTTTCTTTTTCTTTGGGATGGTTTTATTTGCTGCCTTCTGTACAATATTACAGACCTCTCCCACTGTTTCCTAGATATAATCTCTTGAATCTGTTCATCACCTCCACCGTATATTCATAAGGGATTTAAGTTGTACCTGGCTGGCCTAGGTTTTTACCTGCTTTCTTTAGGTTAAGACTGAATTTTGCTATAAGAAGCTGATGATCTGAGACAGTCGGCTCCAGGTCTTGTTTTTGTTGACTCCATCTTTGGCTACAAAGAATATAATCAATTTGATTTTGGTATTGATCATTTGGTGATGTACACGTGTAAAGTCATCGCTTGTGTTGTTAAAAAGGGGTATTTTCTATGATCAGTGCATTCTCTTGGCAGAATTCAGTTAGCCTTTTCCCTGCTTTGTTTTGTACTCCAAGGCCAAACTTGCCTGTTACTCCAAGTATCTCTTGACTTCCTACTTTGCATTTCAATTCCCAATGATGAATAGAACACCTCTTTTGGTGTTAGTTCTAGGTGGTCTTCTACATCTTCAAGAACTGATCAGCTTCTTCAGCATTGGTGGTAGGGGCATAGATTTGAATTCCTATGATGTTGAATGGCTTGCCTTGGAAATGAATCAAGATCATTCTGTCATTTTTGACAAGTGCTGCTTCTGGGATGCATCCAAGTGATGCATTTTGGATTATTTTGTTGATTATGAGGGCTACCCCCATTTCTTCTAAGGGATTCTTGCCCACAGTAATAGATATAATGGTCATCTGAATCAAATTCACCCATTCCCAACCATTTCAGTTCATTGATTCCTAAGATGTCAAAGTTTAGTCTTACCATCTCTTGCTTGAACACATCTAATTCACCTTGATTCATGGACCTAATATTCCATGTTCCTATGCAATACTGTTTTTGCAGCATCAGATTTTGCTTTTATCACTAGACACATCCACAACTGAACATCGATTCTACTTTGGCCCAGCCAGCTGCTTCATTCTTTCTGGAGCTATTAGTAGTTGTCCTTCACTCTTCCCAGTAGCATGTTGCACACCTACCAACATGGTAGGAGGAGGGGGCTCATCTTTCAGGGTCATATCTTTGTGTCTTTTTATACCAAAGACTTTTTATTCATGAAGTTCTCATGACAAGTAGACTGGGGTGGTTTGCCATTCTGTCCTCCTCCTCCTTATTCCAGCTTTAATGTCTTTGTTAGTCACTTGTCTCCCAAGTGAAAATCTCAAGGGTTTTAACTGACCCCTGTCTTTTGCTCACCTTACATGTTCAATTCTATCTGCCTGATAGATCTCACATTTTGCTTGTCCCCATTTCCCACCTTGACACCCTTAGTTTGGACTTTCCTCATATCTCATATATAACAATACTCTGCACTTTGCCGGCCCACCAATCTTTCCCCCTCCTCTCCATTTTCCAATTGCTGCTAGGGTGATCTTTCTAAAACAACAACAAAAGAAATCAGTGTAATAATCTTCCTGAATAAGGTCTGAACTCTTCAAGGTAAAGGCTTGCATTATTTGGCCCCTATCTAACTCTCCAGCCTGATTCCCATGATTAATCTCATACTGATATGCCCTATAACTTGGTCATATTGTACCCTTTTGAAAATACTGAAATTTATTCACATGACTTAATTTGTAGGCTTAAGCACAAAAATAAAATGTGCAGTCAAGAAACAATTTAATTTTACCATCACCAAAAATTCCATCCTATCAAATATGAGTAAAAATCCATGAGTACTTCAAATATACATTCAAACTGTAATATTTTAAAGATAACAATGGTCAAATCAAATGAGCATGTTGAATGATACTTTCCTTTATGTCACATCAATGTTAACGTTGGTGTTTTCAGTGAAGAAAAATCCAACAAAGAACCTCTCATGTCTCATGTCTCATGTCATACTATTCTCAACATAGAACTCATTGGGCTCAAAATTCAGTCTCTCAAGCCTTTAGGCATTACATGCTGCTCCCTTTCCCCCAAATCTTCTTCACTTTATGTCTTCTTAACCCTATGATTTATGCCAGTAAAGTAATGCTTAAAATTCTCCAAGCCAGACTTCAGCAATACATGAACCGTGAACTCCCTGATGTTCAAGCTGGTTTTAGAAAAGGCAGAGGAACCAGAGATCAAATTGCCAACATCCGCTGGATCATGGAAAAAGCAAGAGAGTGCCAGAAAAACATCTATTTCTGCTTTATTGACTATGCCAAAGCCTTTGACTGTGTGGATCACAATACACTGTGGAAAATTCTGAAGAGATGGGAATACCAGACCACCTGACCTGCCTCTTGAGAAATCTGTATGCAGGTCAGGAAGCAACAGTTAGAACTGGACATGGAACAACAGACTGGCTCCAAGTAGAAAAAGGGATACATCAAGGCTGTATATTGTCACCCTGCTTATTTAACTTATATGCAGAGTACATCATGAGAAACGCTGGACTGGAAGAAACACAAGCTGGAATCAAGATTGCTGGGAGAAATATCAATAACCTCAGATATGCAGATGACACCACCCTTATGGCAGAAAGTGAAGAGGAGCTAAAAAGCCTCTTGTTGAAAGTGAAAGAGGAGAGTGAAAAAGTTGGCTTAAAGCTCAACATTCAGAAAACAAAGATCATGGCATCTGGCCCCATCACTTCATGGGAAATAGATGGGGAAACAGTAGAAACAGTGTCAGACTTTGTTTTTTTGGGCTCCAAAATCACTGCAGATGGTGACTGCAGCCATGAAATTAAAAGGCGCTTACTCCTTGGAAGAAAAGTTATGACCAACCTAGATAGTATATTCAAAAGCAGAGACATTACTTTGCCGACTAAGGTCCGTCTAGTCAAGGCTATGGTTTTTCCTGTGGTCATGTATGGATGTGAGAGTTGGACTGTGAAGAAGGCTGAGCGCCGAAGAATTGATGCTTTTGAACTGTGGTGTTGGAGAAGACTCTTGAGAGTCCCTTGGACTGCAAGGAGATCCAACCAGTCCATTCTGAAGGAGATCAACCCTGGGATTTCTTTGGAAGGAATGATGCTAAAACTGAAGCTCCAGTACTTTGGCCACCTTATGTGAAGAGTTGACTCATTGGAAAAGACCCTGATGCTGGGAGGGATTGGGGGCAGGAGGAGAAGGGGACGACCGAGGATGAGATGGCTGAATGGCATCACGGACTCAATGGACGTGAGTCTGAGTGAACTCCGGGAGTTGGTGATGGACAGGGAGGTCTGGCATACTGCGATTCATGCAGTCGCAAAGAGTTGGACACGACTGAGCGACTTAACTGAACTGAACTGAACTGAACCCTATGACTTCAAGTTGGATATAATTTCCTTCAAGGAGTCTTTACTAACCTCTTGCATGCCCACCGTAATTCTCTCATCCCCACTCCTGAACCCTCGGTGCACACCACTGTGGCTGCCTATTTTGCCCACATGTCCTTCCAATCTTATTTAAGGCAGGCACCCTGTCTATTGACTAGTGAATCACAACAACATATCAATCATCATGTTGCACACAGTAAGTGTTCAACGATTGTTTGTTAAAGAAATTACAGGCAAAATGCAAGTATAAAGTAACATACCACGCTTTATGGTAAATACAAAAGATAGAAAAGTGAATAGAGTAGAAAGGCACAAAATAGTAAATGATATTATGTTGACTTTACAATATACTTTGGAGAATCAATTTATGTGATACAGACCAGCTCTCTCAGTAGTTTATTCTCCTATATTCTTCAAATAATAAATATCAATGACAATTTTTCAATTGCATTCTAGTACAGCAAAAAAATTCTGAAAAACTATATTAATTTATAACAGTCAATAATTGTGTTTTGACAGTGTATTTATGATCATTTATTGCCTTTAGTATCCCTAATAAGGAAGAACAGAATCCTCTGCCTCAGCACGCATAGCTGTCACTGCCTTTATTCCTGTGAGCAGTACATGCTTGCCAATGCGAGTTATATATGAATTGGGGTTTGCATTTCATGAACTTAGACAATAGCAATTGATAATTTTTCCTGTGCTCTTAAAATCTCACTATTATAAATACCCATGAATAATGTCACTCTGTATTGGCACATGAACCTGTGAAACATGTCATCTTGAAGCTAATCATAGATCATGCTGCTGTCATTGATTCCAGACTTTAATTCCTAACAGCTTGATAAAGCCATGCCTGTGAGTCCTACTGGGTTAGTATGCACTAGGACAATGTCTCTGATTTTATCCACATAAAAAAATCAGCTTTGAGTCATTCCATTTTTTAAGCAAAACATCATGAGCATTTTCCACCAAAATTTGTTTTTAATTAGGGCCTTTTTACAACATGGATGCCAGACTGTTCTAAAAAAGCAGTAGTCAACAAGCTAATAACACTCCTGGGTAAATCGCTGACTGAGTTTGCTTCTTGCTACAATGAAAACTAAAGCCAGACATTTATGGGTTCTTGGGCGTCCCTTGTGGCTCATCTAATAAAGAATCCGCCTGCAAATCGGGAGAGCTGGATTCAATCCCTGGGTTGGGGAGATTTCCTGGAGAAGGGGAAAGCTACCCACTCCAGTATTCTGGCCTAGAGAATTCCACGGACTGTATAGTCCAAGGCGTTACAAAGTTGGACATAACTGAGCGACTTTCACTTTCACTTTATGGATTCTTAGACATGAAATCCTGCAGGCACATCATAAATCACATACCAAGGACAGCTGACACCTTTAAAGCCTATGTTTTTAAATAAGCTGTAGGAATTAGGGGGAAACAGATAGATCAGGTCGGTTTACCTGATGACAGTATAATTGCATTGTGCAAGTTTTGACAGATCGGTCATGCACTACCAGAATGCAGCCCATTGAGGTTTGTGCCAGGATTCACACCCAGCTCATATATTTTAAGAGTAATAACCATAACCAACTCAGAGAATAAAAGTGCTCAGCTCAGTTCAGTTCAGTCACTAGTCATGTCCGACTCTTTGCGACCCCATGAATCACAGCAAGCCAGGCCTCCCTGTCCATCACCAACTCTTGAAGTCTGCTCAAACTCATGTCCATTGTGATAGTGATGCCATCCAGCCATCTCATTCTCTACCGTCCCCTTCTCCTCCTGCTCCCAATCCTTCCCGGCATCAGAGTCTTTCCCAATGAGTCAACTCTTCGCATGAGGTGGCCTAAGTATGGAGTTTCAGCTTTAGCATCATTCCTTCCAAAGAACACCCAGGAAATGATCTTTAAAATGGACTGGTGAATCTCCTTACAGTCCAAGGGATTCTCAAGAGTCTTCTCCAACACCACAGTTCGAGAGCATCAATTGTTCAGCGCTCAGCTTTCTTCACAGTCCAACTCTCACATCCATACATGACCACAGGAAAAACCATAGCCTTGACTAGATGGACCTTAGTCGGCAAAGTAATGTCTCTGCTTTTCAATATGCTATCTAGTTTGGTCATAATTTTCCTTCCAAGGAGTAAGTGTCTTTTAATTTCATGGCTGCAATCACCATCTGCAGTGATTTTGGAGCCCAAAACAAATAAAATCTGACATTGTTTCCACTGTTTCCTCATCTATTTCCCATGAAGTGATGAGACCAGAGCCATAATCTTCATTTTCTGAATGTTGAGCTTTAAGCCAACTTTTTCACTCTCCTCTTTCGTTTTCATCAAGAGGCTTTTTAGTTTCTCTTCATTTTCTGCCATAAGGGTGGTGTCATCTGCATATCTGAGGTTATTGATATTTCTCCTGGCAATCTTGATTCCAGCTTGTGCTTCTTCCAGCCCAGTGTTTCTCATGAGGTACTCTGCATAGAAGTTAAATAAGCAGGGTGACAATATACAGCCTTGACATACTCCTTTTCCTATTTGGAACCAGTCTGTTGTTCCATGTCCAGTTCTAACTGTTGCTTCCTGACCTACATACAGAGTTCTCAAGAGACAGCTCGGGTAGTCTGGTATGCCCATGTCTCTCAGAATTTTCCACAGTTTATTGTGATCCACACAGTCAAAGGCTTTGGCATAGTCAATAAAGCAGAAATAGATGTTTTTCTGGCACTCTCTTGCTTTTTCCATGATCCAGAGGATGTTGGCAATTTGATCTCTGGTTCCTCTGCCTTTATTAAAACCAGTTGAACATCTGGAAGTTCATGGTCCACGTATTGCTGAAGTCTGGCTTGGAGAATTTTGAGCATTATTTCACTAGCATGTGAGATGAGTGCAATTGTGCAGTAGTTTGAGCATTCTTTGTCATTGCCTTTCTTTGGGATTGGAATGAAAACTGATCTTTTCCAGTCCTGTGGCCACTGCTGAGATTTCCAGATTTGCTGGCATATTGAGTGCAGCACTTTCACAGCATCATCTTTCAGGATTTGAAACAGCTCCACTGGAATTCCATCACCTCCACTAGCTTTGTTTGTAGTGATGCTTCCTAAGGCCCACTTGACTTCACATTCCAGGATGTCTGGCTCTAGATTAGTCATCACATCATCATGATTATCTGGGTCATGAAGATCTTTTTTGGACAGTTCTTCTGTGTATTCTTGCCACCTCTTCTTAATATCTTCTGCTTCTGTTAGGTCCAGACCATTTCTTGCATCATCTTTCAGGATTTGAAATAGCTCCACTGGAATTCCATCACCTCCACTAGCTTTGTTGTAGTGATGCTTCCTAAGGCCCACTTGACTTCACATTCCAGGATGTCTGGCTCCAGATGAGTGATCACACCATTGTGATTATCCAGGTCGTGAAGATCTTTTCTGTACAGTTCTTCTGTGTTATTCTTGCCACCTCTTCTTAATCTCTTCTGCTTCTGTTAGGTCCATACCATTTCTGTCCTTTATCGAGCCCATCTTTGCATGAAATGTTCCCTTGGTATCTCTAATTTCTTTAAGAGATCTCTAGTCTTACCCATTCTGTTGTTGTCCTTTATTTCTTTGCATTGATTGCTGAAGAAGGCTTTCTTATCTCTTCTTGCTTCAGTATTCTTGCCTTGAGAACCCCATGAACAGTATGAAAAGGCAAAATAATAGGGATACTGAACGAGGAACTCCCCAGGTCAGTAGGTGCCCAGTATGCCACTGGAGATCAGTAAGAAATAACTCCAGAAAGAATGAAAGAATGGAACCAAGGCAAAAACAATACCCAGCTGTGGATGTGACTGGTGATAGAAACAAGGTCCAGTGCTGTAAAGAGCCATATTGCATAGGAACCTGGAATGTCAGGTCCATGAATCAAGGCAAATTGGAAGTGGTCAAACAAGAGATGGCAAGGGTGAACGTCGACATTCTAGGAATCAGCGAACTAAAATGGACTGGAATGGGTGAATTTAACTCAGATGACCATTATATCTATTACTGCGGGCAGGAATCCCTCAGAAGAAATGGAGTAGCCATCATGGTCAACAATAGAGTCCGAAATGCAGTACTTGGATGCAATCTCAAAAACGACAGAATGTTCTCTGTTCATTTCCAAGGCAAACCATTCAGTATCACGGTAATCCAAGTCTATGCCCAACCGGTAATACTGAAAAAGCTGAAGTTGAACAGTTCCATGAAGACCTACAAGACCTTGTAGAACTAACACCCCAAGAGGATGTCCTCTTCATTATAGGGGACTGGAATGCAAAAGTAGAAAGTCAAGAAACACCTGGAGTAACAGGTAAATTTGGCCTTGGACNCTATGCCCAACCGGTAATACTGAAAAAGCTGAAGTTGAACAGTTCCATGAAGACCTACAAGACCTTGTAGAACTAACACCCCAAGAGGATGTCCTCTTCATTATAGGGGACTGGAATGCAAAAGTAGAAAGTCAAGAAACACCTGGAGTAACAGGCAAATTTGGCCTTGGACTACAGAATGAAGCAGGGCAAAGACTAATAGGGTTTTGCCAAGAAAATGCACTGGTCATAGCAAACACCCTCTTCCAACAACACAAGAGAAGACTCTACACATGGACATCACCAGATGGTCAACACTGAAATCAGATTGATTATATTCTTTGCAGCCAAAGATGGAGAAGCTCCATACAGTCAGCAAAAACAAGACCGGGAGCTGACTGTGGCTCAGATCATGAACTTGTTATTGCCAAATTCAGACTTAAATTGAAGAAAGTAGGGAAGACTGCTAGACCATTCAGGTATGACCTAAATCAAATCTCTTATGATTATACAGTGGAAGTGAGAAATAGATTTAAGGGGCTAGGTCTGATACACAGAGTGCCTGATGAACTATGGACGGAGGTCTGTGACATTATACAGGAGACAGGGATCAAAACTATCCCCATGGAAAAGAAATGCAAAAAAGCAAAATGGCTGTCTGGGGAAGCCTTACAAATAGCTGTGAAAACAAGAGAGGCAAAAAGCAAAGGAGAAAAGGAGGTGCATATAGGTTTGTAATTATTATATCTTCCTGATGGATTGACTCTCTTATAAATATAAACATCCTTCTGTCTCTAGTAAACATTCTTGTTGGTGTTCCTCTGCTCTGGCTTCCTTTGAGATTTTCTCTGGTTTTTATTTGTAGTTTGAATTCATGTAGCAGCTCGACTATTGCATGTGTGCTACATTGCTTCAGCTCAGCTCAGCTCAGGCACTCAGTCATGTCTGAGCAACCCCATGGAATATAGCCTAACCAGGTTCCTCCGTCCATGGGATTTTCCAGGCAAAAATACTGGAGTGGGTTGCCATTCTCTTCTCCAGGAGATCTTCCTGACCCACGGATTGAACCCAGGTTTCCCACATTATAGGCAGATGCTTTACCCTGTGAGCCACCAGGGAAGATCTTCCAAGGAGTAAGCGTCTTTTAATTTCATGGCTGCAGTCACCATCTGCAGTGATTTTGGAGCCTCCCCAAAATAAAGTCAGCCACTGTTTCCACTGTTTCCCCATCTATTTCCCATGGAGTGATGGGACCAGATGCCATGATCTTCGTTTTCTGAAGCCAACTTTTTCACTCTCCTCTTTCACTTTCATCAAGAGGCTTTTTAGTTCTTCTTCACTTTCTGCCATAAGAGTGGTATCATCTGCATATCTGAGATTATTGATATTTCTCCCGGCAATCTTGATTCCAGCTTGTGCTTCCTCCAGCCCAGCGTTTCTTATGATGTACTCTGCATATAAGTTAAATAGGCAGGGTGACAATATACAGCCTTGACGCACTCCTTTTCCTATTTGGAAGCAGTCTGTTGTTCCATGTCCAGTTCTAACTGTTGCTTCCTGACCTCCATACAGATTTCTCAAGAGGCAGATCACGTGGTCTGTTGAAGAATTTTCTGCAGTTTATGGTGATCCACATAAGTCAAAGGCTTCGGCATAGTCAACAAAGTAGAAATAGATATTTTTCTGGAACTCTCTTGCCTTTTTGATGATCCAGTGGGTGTTGGCAATTTGATCTCTGGTTCCTGTGCCTTTTCTAAATCTGGCTTGAACATCTGGAAGTTCATGGTTCACGTATTGCTGAAGCCTGGCTTGGAGAATTTTGAGCATTACTTTGCTAGCATGTGAGATGAGTGCAATTGTGCGGTAGTTTGAGCATTCTTTGGCATTGCCTTTTCTGATATGCAGATGACACCACCCTTATGGCAGAAAGTGAAGAGGAACTAAAAAGCCTCTTGATGAAAGTGAAAGAGGAGAGTGAAAAAGTTGGCTTAAAGCTCAACATTCAGAAAACGAAGATCATGGCATCTGGTCCCATCACTTCATGGCAAATAGATGGGGAAACAGTGGAAACAGTGTCAGCCTTTACTTTTTTGGGGCTCCAAAATCACTGCAGATGCTGACTGCAGCCATGAAATTAAAAGACGCTTACTCCTTGGAAGAGAAATTATGACCAACCTAGATAGCATATTCAAAAGCAGAGACATTACTTTGCCGACTAAGGTCCGTCTAGTCAAGGCTATGGTTTTTCTGTGGTCATGTATGGATGTGAGAGCTGGACTGTGAAGAAGGCTGAGCACCGAAGAACTGATGCTTTTGAACTGTGGTGTTGGAGAAGACTCTTGAGAGTCCCTTGGACTGCAAGGAGATCCAACCACTCCATCCTAAAGGAGATCAGCCCTGGGATTTCTTTGGAAGGAATGATGCTAAAGATGAAACTCCAGTACTTTGGCCACCTCATGTGAAGAGTTGACTCATTGGAAAAGACTCTGATGCTGGGAGAGATTGGGGGCAGGAGGAGAAGGGGATGACAGAGGATGAGATGGCTAGATGGCATCACTGACTTGATGGACGTGAGTCTGAGTGAACTCTGGGAGTTGGTGATGGACAGGGAGGCCTGGCGTGCTGCGATTCATGGGGTCACAAAGAGCTGGACACGACTGAGCGACTGAACTGAACTGAAGTGATAATGAAAAGGGCATCTTTTTTTGGAGTTAGTTCTAAAAAGTCTTGTAGGTCTTCATAGAGCCATTTAACTTCAGCTTCTTCAGCATTACTGGTTGAGGCATAGACTTGGATTACTGTGATATTGAATGGTTTGCCTTGGAAATGAACAAAGAACATTCTGTCGTTTTTGAGATTGCATCCAAGTACTGCATTTTGGATTCTTTTGTTGACCATGATGGCTACTCCATTTCTTCTAAGGGATTCCTGCCTGCAGTAGTAGACATAATGGTCATCTGAGTTAAATTCACCCATTCCAGTCCATTTTAGTTCGCTGATTCCTAGAATGTCGATGTTCACCCTTGCCATCTCGTTTGACCACTTCCAATTTGCCTTGATTCATGGACCTGACATTCCAGGTTTCTGTGCAATATTGCTCTTCACAGCATTGGACCTTGCTTCTATCATCAGTCACATCCACGGCTGGGTGTTGTTTTTGCTTTGGCTCCATCCCTTCATTGTTTCTGGAGTTATTTATCCACCGATCTCCACTAGCATGTTGGGCCCCTACTGACCTGGGGAGTTCCTCTTTCAGTGTCCTATCTTTTTGCCTTTTCATACTGTTCATGGGGTTCTCAAGGCAAGAGTACTGGAGTGGTTTGCCATTCCCTTCTCCAGTGGACCACGTTCTGTCAGACCTCTCCACCATGACCCGCCCGTCTTGGGTGGCCCCACACGGCCTGGCTTAGTTTCACTGGGTTAGACAGGGCTGTGATCCGTGGAATCAGATTGGCTAGTTTTCTGTGACTGTGGTTCCAGTGTGTCTGCCCTCGATGCCCTCTCTCAGCGCCTGCCGTCTTCCTGGGGTTTCTCTGACCTTGGACGTGGGGGATCTCCTCACGGCTGGTCCAGCAACACGCTATGACCAGCGCTGTGACCGCCACTGCTCCTGACCTTGGACATGGGGTAGCTCCTGTTGGCCGCTCGCCGCTCCAGCGCCGTGCAGCCAGGATAATTTTTATACAACCCAAATCTAATCAGGCCACTCCCCACTCAAGAAGCGTGCATGGCTGAGGCC
>SJXQ01002942.1:101919-120249 GCA_006408695.1 Aepyceros melampus | reverse complement strand
AAGGGTCAGAAGGGGCCCCAGAAGGCATTCACATCCCTGCTTGCTCTGGGCAGGCCCAGGGCCCAGCCGGGTGCCTGGCACTGACCTGCTGCGTGCAGGTCTCCTGGGCACTGCTGGAGGGGACTGGCAGAGGCTGGTGATGTTCTGGGGGTTGAGAGCACTGGGGTGGGTCACCCCTTGGCTCCGCACGTAACCAGAAGCAGACTCTCTCAGGTTCTCTGGGAGTGGGGGATGAGACTGACTCTCTGCGCCTCACACCCCCAGCACACACCCTGGGAGGCCGTGCAACCTGCCCCCGTCGAGGGCTGTGGGGTGGGCCAGGGAGGAGTGCCGGGCCCCACACGCCCCTTCTGCCAGGAAGACAGTTTTCCGCACGGTAACACGCAGGCCCATCTGCTTCCAGTTAGCAGCTCCGGGGCTGCCTAATTGGCAGATCAAACCATCCGATGTTCCACGTCAGATAAGTAGTTAGGAGAACCCCAGCAGAGCCTGACACGTTTTGGATGGAGCCCAGGGCCTGTGCTGGCCACCGCGGGGCCTGAGGTGCTAATGCAAACCAGACCTGCGCTGCACAGAAGCGGCAGGGTAGTAGCAAGTGCCGAAAGGCTGTGAGGAGCCCGGGCAGATGCGCCGTTCATCGCCCCCGTGCGCAAGAGGGGCGCCTGGGTCCTGAAATGGAAGCGTGGGCTTCACGGGGAGGGAAGGGCTCGCGGAGGGTGGCATCCCAGCACCACTGTGGCTGGGGGTATCCGAGAGCCAGCGGCCCTGCCCTGGCAAGGCACACGGTGGAAGGCTGCAGGCTCAGAGAGGGGAGACCTCGGTTCTCACCCCCTGCCTGAGCGGCAGTGGGCCACATGACGTAAAGGGACTGGCTCCAGCTGTGTGACTTTGGGCAGGTGTGGTCTCCCCTCACAGCCTCAGCTTCACCATCTGTAAAATGGGAGAAAAACCATCCTGCGTCATTCAAGGTGGATGGATTCCGTGCAGATCCCAGCTTTGCCCATTACGGACCTGGACGTGACACTTAACGTGTCAGAGCTTTACTACCCTCGTCGGTGAAACGGGGTTAATATATCGGGTTGGCCAAAACATCCATTTGGGTTTTCTGTAAGAAATTATGGGAAAAGCCACACAAATGAACTTTTTGGCCAACCCAATAACAGGAACCATCCTCTCAAGGTTGCTGTGGGCATCAAATGAGATAACACAGGTTATGTAGGCAGATTGTGCCTGGCCCGTGGTAATTGCTGTATAAAGGCTAGCCGTTGTATCAGTCAGTGTTTGCTGGATTATGCTATGTGACAAGCATTCCCTGGATTTACAAAAGCAAAGAGTTACAAAATGATTTGCAAATCATTTACAAAGTGATTTGTAAAGATTTACAAAATGATTTGCAAAAGCAAAGATTTCTTTCCTTCTCGCATTGTGAGGGAGCTGTGGGCTGGGCTCAGCTCTTCTCCCTGTGTCTTATTTCCAGGATCCAGGCTGAAGGAACAAGCCTGCTTTGCAAAAGGCAACTCTCACGGCAGAGGGGACAGCTGAGGCAAAAAGCACCACGTGCCTCTGCTTGCACTGGCCTGTGTTACTCATGGCCACATTTCACTGGCCAAAAGGGGTCACGTGGCCCAGCCTGACAGTGACCGACCACGTAATGGTCATGATCATGGTCAATGGACGGGCCGTGGAGAGTGGAGGCGGAGCTTGCCATTCAGCTCAGCACAGACGCTCAGTCGTGGCCGACTCTAGGGGACCCCATGGACTGCAGCACGCCAGGCCTCCCTGTCCATCACCAGCTCCTGGAGTTTACCCAAACTCACGTCCATTGTGTCAGTGATGCCATCCAGCCACCTCATCCTCTGTCGTCCCCTTCTTCTCCTGCCCTCAATCTTTCCCAGCATCAGGGTCTTTTCAAATGAGTCAGCTCTTCGCATCAGGTGGCCAAAGTATTGGAGTTTCAGCTTCAACATCTGTCCTTCCAATGAACATTCAGGACTGATCTCCTTTAGGATGGACTGGTTGGATCTCCTTGCAGTCCAAGGGACTCTCAGGAGTCTTCTCCAGCACCACAGTTCACAAGCATCTATTCTTCGTGTTTAGCTTTCTTTGTAGTCCAACTCTCACATCCATACACGACCACTGGAAAAACCATAGCCTTGACTAGATGGACCTTCATCAGCAAAGTAATGTCTCTGCCTTTGAATATGCTGTCTAGGTTGGTCATTACGCAGATGTCTTGTCTCAGTTTCAGATTGTAGCAAAATGGTGAGCTTTTCAAACTGTCATTAGCGTGCTCCCTTCCCCTTTTGGTACCCTCACCCTCTGTCGGATCCCTCCTGACCCACCCTGCTGTAGGGAAAACCTCACAGAATAAATTCACAAGAGGCGAAAGCCACTGTGTGTCTGAAAGGAGCGCTGAGGGTGATGGGTGGCCCACTGCCCGTGGTAGAACGAGGTGCCAGCCAGAAGGCAGCTTTGCCAAGGAGGCTTCCAAGCACTTGGGTGGGAGTACAGACCTGCACTTCCTGAAGAGGATTGATGTTTTAAAAACACTTATTTGTTTGGCTGCACGGGGCCTCAGTTGAGGCACCTGGGGTCTTCCCCGCGGCTCGTGGGGTTTTTTTTTTTTCTGTTGTGGCGTGCAGCATTTTAGTTGCAGCACGTGAACCCTCGTTGGAACATGAAGGATCTGGTTCCCTGATCGGGGATCAAACCAGGCCCTCTGCACTGGGAGCTCGGAGTGTTAGCCACTGGACTGCCAGGGAAGCCCCCAGGTCTGCAGAGGATCAGTGGGGCCTGGTTGCACCTGGTGCCTCAGTGCAGGGCTGAGCCGCCAGCGAGGGTGAGGCCTGCTGGAAGGCTCAGCCCCACAGTTTTGCTTTGAACCATGACCCGGACTGTCTTGGCCAGAGACCTGCAAGGCCTCCCTTTGGAAGGGGATCTCTGAAAGCGCCTGTGCATCCAGGAGCTCCCCTGCCTGTGACCTGCAGTCTCAGGGCGGGCAGCCTTGGGCGCCTGTGGACGCTAGGCTGTGCGAGTTCGGCCTGGTCCCTGCCCCCGCCCTGGAGTTGCCCGCTGTAGTGCCAGGGCTGTTTCCTTGAATGCGAATCATGAGCCCCTACAAGGGGAGGTGCCTCCCACCCCACCCAGCATGTTTCCAGACCCAGGGAGGATCCGGTTCGTGGCTCTGTTACGTTGGTGAGCTGGAGGTGTTTGATGGGGGTAAACCGCAGCCGTGACAGTGACAACAGGCCCTCTTTGCGAGCGTTTCCTGTGACCCAGGTGCCATGTGGAGCACTTTACACGCGTCAATCCATTTCACTCTCACAGTCACTACCTGGGGGTTGTTTAGTTCAGTTCAGTTCAGTCACGCAGTCGTGTCCGACTCTTTGCGACCCCATGAATCGCAGCACGCCAGGCCTCCCTGTCCATCACCAACTCCCGGAGTTCACTCAGACTCACGTCCATTGAGTCTGTGATGCCATCCAGCCATCTCATCCTCGGTCGTCCCTTTCTCCTCCTGCCCCCAATCCCTCCCAGCATCAGGGTCTTTTCCAATGAGTTAACTCTTCGCATAAGGTGCCCAAAGTACTGGAGCTTCAGTTTTAGCATCATTCCTTCCAAAGAAATCCCAGGGTTGATCTCCTTCAGAATGGACTGGTTGGATCTCCTTGCAGTCCAAGGGACTCTCAAGAGTCTTCTCCAACACCACAGTTCAAAAGCATCAATTCTTCGGCGCTCAGCCTTCTTCACAGTCCAACTCTCACATCCATACATGACCACAGGAAAAACCATAGCCTTGACTAGACGGACCTTAGTCGGCAAAGTAATGTCTCTGCTTTTGAATATACTATCTAGGTTGGTCATAACTTTTCTTCCAAGGAGTAAGCGCCTTTTAATTTCATGGCTGCAGTCACCATCTGCAGTGATTTTGGAGCCCAAAAAAACAAAGTCTGACACTGTTTCTACTGTTTCCCCATCTATTTCCCATGAAGTGATGGGGCCAGATGCCATGATCTTCGTTTTCTGAATGTTGAGCTTCAAGCCAACTTTTCCACTCTCCTCTTTCACTTTCAACAAGAGGCTTTTTAGCTCCTCCTCACTTTCTGCCATAAGGGTGGTGTCATCTGCATATCTGAGATTATTGATATTTCTCCCAGCAATCTTGATTCCAGCTTGTGTTTCTTCCAGTCCAGCATTTCTCATGATGTACTCTGCATATAAGTTAAATAAGCAGGGTGACAATATACAGCCTTGACGTACTCCTTTTCCTATTTGGAACCAGTCTGTTGTTCCATGTCCAGTTCTAACTGTTGCTTCCTGACCTGCATACAGATTTCTCAAGAGGCAGGTCAAGTGGTCTGGTATTCCCATCTCTTTCAGAATTTTCCACAGTTTACTGTGATCCACACAGTCAAAGGCTTTGGCATAATCAATAAAGCAGAAATAGATGTTTTTCTGGAACTCTCTTGCTTTTTCCATGATCCAGCGGATGTTGGCAATTTGATCTCTGGTTCCTCTGCCTTTTCTAAAACCAGCTTGAACATCAGGGAGTTCACGGTTCACATATTGCTGAAGTCTGGCTTGGAGAATTTTGAGCATTACTTTACTAGCATGTGAGATGAGTGCAATTGTGCGGTAGTTGGAGCATTCTTTGGCATTGCCTTTCTTTGGAATTGGGATGAAAACTGACCTTTTCCAGTCCTGTGGCCACTGCTGAGTTTTCCAGATTTGCTGGCAAATTGAGTGCAGCACTTTCACAGCATCATCTTTCAGGATTTGAAACAGCTCAACGGGAATTCCATCACCTCCACTAGCTTTGTTCGTCGTGATGCTTTCTAAGGCCCACTTGACTTCACATTCCAAGATGTCTGGCTCTAGATTAGTCAACACATCATCATGATTATCTGGGTCATGAAGATCTTTTTTGTACAGTTCTTCCGTGTATTCTTGCCACCTCTTCTTAATATCTTCTGTTCTGTTAGGTCCAGACCATTTCTGTCCTTTATCGAGCCCATCCTTGCATGAAATGTTCTCTTGGTATCTCTAATTTTCTTGAAGAGATCTCTAGTCTTTCCCATTCTGTTCTTTTCCTCTATTTCTTTACATTGATTGCTGAATTGAGGCTCAGGGGAGTCTTGAGTCATTCATTTGGTGATAGATGGAGTCAGTATTCGAATCCTGGTCTTCCGACTCTAAAATACAAGTGGAAGTGATGCTTCTGGTGGTTAGGGTAGGGATAAGATTGTAGCGACCTTTGTACGGATGCTGTGCTAACGAGTAATGAGCAGTGCAAACAATAGTTGCCACCGAGGAGTCTGCTCTAGACTCGGAGCTGGTGGGGAGATAGGAACGAGGGCAAAGCTTCTGTGTTAACACACGTGGCTCCTGCCCCGTACATCATTTTGTTTCATCCTTATGACACCCTTGCAATGTATACAAAATTATATATTACAAACTACGTATTTTCTGAATAGGAAACTACGTACTTTCAGAAAGGGGCAGTGACTTGTCCAAGGTCTTAGAGCAAGCGGGCAGCAGAGCCAGGGCTGAGGCTGGAGCTGCACTCGGTGCTGTTGGTGATGAACACAGTGGTTACACTGTTGTCGGGATAGTGACATAAGTGAGGGGTCCTTGGCTACAGTCAAGGAGGGCAGGTGGCAACACAGAGACAGCAGACGCTCACACGTGGCAGAAGCTGTTCCTTTGCCACGGAACAATCTGGAAGCGTGCAGTCGAGAGGCAGTGGCCTGCTCTGCCACACTCTACCTGTGAGTCCAGCTCAGGGCCCAGTGTGGCTGCTCCAGCTCCCATCATCACATCTGCAGCCCAGCAGCGAAAAGGTAAGTGGGAAGATGATTACGTGCTCATTCCTTTTCAGGAGCAACCTGAAGGGGGCAGGCATAATCTTCTCCTACGTGACGCTGGCCAGAATCCAGCCATCTGGCCGCAGCTTGCTACAGGGGAGGGTGCGGGTGTGGAATTTCGCGGCATCTGCGTGGGCATGTAAGGCATCAGCCAGATCCCCCTTCGGTCTTGCCGACAGCCCTCAGTCCTCCCTAGACGTGGCTTCTGGCTGAAGAGTGCCGTCTTGCCTAGGGTTACACCCCCTCCCAGTGGGGAGCTTACAGGCAATGACTGGAAGCTGTGGGAATCTCGAGGAACATCAAGGCAGGTCTCTTTAGGTGCAGGACAACTGTAGAGAACCACCCCCTCCTCAGAGGCCCTTGTGGGGTCAGCCAGGCCTTTGCTGAGCTGGCTCTGCAGCCAGCTTCTTCCTCTGCCCAATCGCACTTCTTTTGCTTCCTGTCCACAAGTGTCCAGGCTGAGGGCTCTCCCCAGTAAACCTGCCCACTCATCTCAGGGTGTGCTTCTGGGAAAACCCAGCCTGCATCCATCAAACACACTTGGGAAGGCCTACTGATGGGCAGCAGGAACACTGGGATTGTGGCAGAGCTCACTGTGGGGCTGTGAGAGTGTCCAGGGCTGTGATGAAGGGGTCATTCCCTGAGACTGGTTGCCATGGTGATGGCGTCTGGCTATGATAGAGAGTGGGAAGCCATGATGTTATAATGTTGCTATTTTTCGCCTAGGCTGGGCTTCCTGCCTGCTGGACCCCAGCTCTGAGAAGGAGAAGACACTCCCCCGGCCTTCAACTCATGAGTGGGCTCCTCTAGGGGCTCCTCTCCTCCCTCCCTGATGCTCAATGTGGCTGATGGTCAGTCCCTTCCCATGCTCCTCGGACTTCCTGGTCCCTCTTTCTTCTCGTCAGCCTTGAGAATTACCCTGCTCTGTGTGGGGCCTCAGCTGCTGCTTCTGCTGCTTCACTTGTCCCAGCTCCAGGTCCCTCCAGTCCTCCCAGCTCTGCTTCCCTGATGACCAGCCGAGCCTTTCGGCCCTCCCTGGGGCCCGAGACTCAGTCTCACTCTCTCCAGCTAGATTTCTGAGTTCAGGGTCATTTGCAGGGGGTCCCGTTTGCTCTCCCAGGTAACCCGACCTAGATCCGGCTCAGTGGTGACGTGGAGAGGTTGGTGAGGTGTGAGCGGTAGTGATGGCGGTGGTGTGACGGTAGTGCCAGTGGGCATAGCGTCTGTGTTGGTAGTGGTGCCCTTGGGGGCGGGCGTGTCACTGTTGTGATGGTGGTGTTGATGCTGTTGGTTGCAGTGGTGATGTTGCTGATGGTGTTGGTGGTGATGACGGTGATGGTTGCATTGGTGGTGTTGGTGTTGGTGAAGCTGGTGTTGGTGGTGTTGGTTGCAGTGGTGATGTTGTTGGTGGTGGTGATGGTGATGAGGATGTTAATACTGGTCCTTCCCTTCCGAGTGGAATGTCTTCATTAAGTCTCTGATTCAGAGGCCAGAAGCCAAGGTCACTGGTCCCTTCTTACACCAGCAGTATGTAGGCCTCTCTGTCAGATCTGGGTCCTTAGGGGGGTCCTTTCAGATCCTGACTAGAGCAGAGCAGTCCAGGAGGGAGTCAGGTGGGGATGGAGTCCGGCGGACAAAGCTGTGTTTCTCTTCAGTTCCGCGTCATCCACCCCTTCTCCAGAGAAGGGTGTGTGGGTCTGACCGGGCCCTGGGCCCTCTGTCACCTCAGTCCTTCGGGGCCAGGCCTTGGGCGGGTGACACAGAGCAGAGAGAGCCCTGGACAGGGAGTCAGAAAACCGGGTCTCAGTTCCAACTTCTGAGTCACCGCAACATGCCCCTTTGCTTCTGAGCCTCAGTTCCCCTCTTGTATAATGAGGGTTGGACAGGAGCTGACAGTCTCAGCTGTCTCTTTAGCTGTCACTGCAACACGCCCCTTTGCTGCTGAGCCTCAGTTTCCCCTCTTGTATAATGAGGGTTGGGCAGGAGCTGAGGGTCTCAGCTGTCTCCTTAGCTGTCAGTGCAACAAGCCCCTTTGCTGTTCTGAGCCTCAGTTTCCTCTCTCGTATAATGACGGTTGGGCAGGAGCTAAGGGTCTCAGTTGTCTCTTCTGGAGGCATCAGAACTGCCTCTGGGGCTGCGGGGAAGCAGGCCATCCACACGGGCTGCCTTAGAGACTGGCCCGGGCAGGCCTGGTTGACTCTCCACCCTCTGTGTAGTTCAATCACTTGGGGAATCAGAGGAGCCGAGGGTGGGTTCACTCACAGCTGCGTGGGTGTGTTTATCTTCAAAACAGGTTACAAAGAAGACCCCGTCCAGCCTGGCCCAGCCAGCCCTGGACCCCTGGGAAGCCCCTCTGGGGTCACCTGCCTTCTGGCCGTGCCGCTTCTATAGTTTATTAACTGCACAGTGTCCAAAGTGCCCTTCAAAGCCTGCATCAGGTCTTGCCACTTCCTTGCTCGAAACAGCTCCCATCCCATCAGAGGGAAACCCAGAGTTCTGCCGGGGCCCACAGGGCCCTGCCCGGCCTCCCTGACTCCTTCCTCCTGCCCCTCTCTGCTGGTCCTGCCCCAGTCACGCCAGCCGCCTGCTGTTCCAACACAGCGGTCCGCTCGGCCCACCTCCGCGCCGTTGCACAGGCTTCTCGCTCGGCCTGGAAGACACACCCACGCGGCTCGTTCCCTTGCCTCCTTCAGGTCTCTGCTCAAACACTGCCTTCTGAGTTACACCCCAGAGCCTCCTCCTGCCCCAGCCGCACCCTCCGCCCCATAACTTGGGCTCCTTATCCTGCTCTTTCTCCCCCACAGCCTGTATCGAAATCTGTCAGGATGTGTCTTTGCTGACTTACCTAATTTATCTGTCTCGCCAGGAGAAGGGAGTTTGTAAGCTTGTTTCATCCTCTGCTGTGCCTTCAGCGCTTGGGATGGTGCTTGGCAGATAGTAAGCGCTCCAGAAACACTTGCTGATGAGATTCTGGGTGTTTTCACATCCGTGTTGCGGTGGGACCCAGCACTGCTGAGTGGATTCGAGCTGCAGATGCTGCTCTGACCCGCATGCGGCAGTGGGAGCGGAGGAGAGGGGCTCGAGGGTGAGACCTGGGGCAGTCACTTGGGCCTTACGTGACACTGGGCAGCTCAGTGCAGCCAAGCTGAGCCTGCTTTCCTCATCTCTTGATGGGAGAAGAAGGATCTGTTCTGTAGAGGATGGCCCCAAGTTCCTTAATAAACTGGTAATGGCACCCCACTCCAGCACTCTGGCCTGGAAAATCCCATGGACAGAGGAGCCTGGTAGGCTGCAGTCCATGGGGTCGCTAAGAGTTGGACACGACTGAGCAACTTTCAATTTTCACTTTCATGCATTGGAGAAGGAAATGGCAACCCACTCCAGTATTCTTGCCTGGAGAATCCCAGGGACAGCGGAGCCTGGTGGGCTGCCGTCTATGGGGTCGCACAGAGTCAGACATGACTGAAGCGACTTAGCAGCAGCAGCAGCAGGGGGCTTCCCTGGTGGCTCAGATGGTAGAGAATCCACCTGCAGCGCAGGAGACCTGGGTTTGATGCCTGGGTCGGGAAGATCTCCCAGAGAAGAGAATGGCTACCACTCCAGTATTCTGACCTGGAGAGTTCCATGGACAGAGAAGCCTGGCGGGCTACAGACCATGGATCGCAAAGAGTCGGACACGATGGAGCGACTTCACTTTCACTTTCTCTAGGCTCAGTCAACAGGAAGGTCCAGGAGCAGGGGGGAAAGGACTGGCTCACCGTCACGGGCTCCCGTGGTTTCCCTGGTGGTCCGCTGGTTAGGTCTCCGCGCTTCCACCGCGGGGGCTGCAGGTTTGATCCCTAGTTGGGGAACTAAGACCTCATGTGCCAGGCGACGTGGCCAAAAAGCAAACACCACCCCCCCAACCCACACACACACAAAACTGTTAATAAACCGTGGCTCCTAGGATCTGATCATTACTATTAAAATCCCTCAGCCCCTTAAGAGCTATGATATCCATGACTTAAAAGGAGGGAGGCAGGGGCAGGGGTCAGCCTAGGACCAGGCTCAGGAACCTGGTAGAAGCTGCCTGTGCCTGGCTTTCCATGCCTCTTGCATCAGCCTCCAATCTAGGAAGGAGGCCTGTGTATACATGTGAGTTTGAGTGCTCTGACTCTTTGCGACCCATGGACGGCAGCCCGCCAGGCTCCTCTGTCCATGGGACTTCCCAGGCAAGTACCTGGAGTGGGCTGCCGTTTCCTCCTCCAGGGGGTCTTTCTGACCCAGGGATCCAACCCCATCTCCTGAATCTCCTGCATTGCAGGTGGGTTCGTTCCCATTTGAACCATCAGAGAAACCCCGGAAGGAGGCCTGCCAGACCCTCTCAGGGCCTGCTGCTGCTGCTGCTGCTGCTAAGTCGCTTCAGTCGTGTCTGACTCTGTGCGACCCCATAGACGGCAGCCCACCAGGCTCCCCCGTCCCTGGGATTCTCCAGGCAAGAACACTGGAGTGGGTTGCCATTTCCTTCTCCAATGCATGAAACTGAAAGGTGAAAGTGAAGTTGCTCAATCGTGACCCCATGGACTGCAGCCCACCAGGCTCCTCTGTCCATGGGATTTTCCAGGCAAGAGGACTGGAGTGGGGTGCCACTGCCTTCTCCAACCTAACTCAGCTCTATTCTCCAGGGACGTGAAAAGAGCCTCCACCTTAGAAAGGGTAATGCTGGACCCAAGAGGGTGAAGGGGCCACCACAGGGAAGGCAAGAGTGCTGGGCAGGGCACCGAAGGTCAATTCCTAGCTGGCTGCTGGTTCCTGAGGCCTTGGGGATCCCTTCTCCCTGGGGCCTCAGTCTTCCCATCTGTACAATGGTGGACTGCCCGTCTCCACTCTAAGCCTGCTTCTCTCCCACATTCAGCAGGAGCCGCACAGCGGGAGCGGAGCTTGGTGCCAGGCCCCCTCCCATCCACCTGTGGCCTCCCTCGAGCTCTCGTTCCTTTGCGGCTTCTTTCCTGGGCCACCCCCTTCACCGCTGCAGCCCCTTTCTCGGGGCGTCGCGTGTGTCCATCCATGCGGGAGACGACATGATCTGTACAATGGGCTTGCCCGTCCTGGGCAGGACCCGGCATGTCTCCCATCACTGAGAAGAACTCTCCCTCCGTGAGACGGCCGTGCCCCTCTTCCCAGGGCGACGAGTGGACCTCGTCATTCTCTGCCTCGGGGTCCCAGCTTGAGTACCGAGCTTCCCAGAGGGTTCTGACTAGGGCCCCGTTCTAGGCCGTGGGACGGAGGGGGTCCCTGCAGCCTCAGCTTGTTCTCGGATCTCAGTTCCTTCCAGAAAGTCCGCTGAGGGCCAGGCTCACTCTCTGAAGGGCAGTTCCAGAAGCCGGCAGCAGATGGTGCTGTTGACCCCGTTCCTGGGCAAGCGGATAGCCGGGCGTCTCCCGGGCTCCCGGCTCCAGGGCCTGCAGGGCTGCGGGCGACTGGGGTCCCTGAGGCCAGACTCTCCGGCTCACTCTCCATCGCCCATCACTTGCCCTGGGGAAGGGCAGACTCACACACAGGACACACAGAGGTTGTTCCCCTCTGTCATTGTTCAGTTGCTCAGTTGTGTCCGATTCTTTGAGACCCCACAGACTGCAGCACGCCAGGCCTCCCTGTCCATCACCAACTCCTGGAGCTTGCTCAAACTCATGTCCGTTGAGTCGGTGATGCCATCCAGACATCTCATCCTCTGTCGCCCCCTTCTCCTCCCACCTTCAATCTTTCCCAGCATCAGGGTCTTTTCAAATGAGTCAGTTCTTCACATCAGGTGGCCAAAGTATTGGAGCTTCAGCTTCAGCGTCAGTCATTCCAGTGAACACTCAGGGTTGATTTCCTTTAGGATGGCCTGGCTGAATCTCCTCTGCCTGCCTGGTGTCAAATCCCTGGGCTGTTTTCACCGATCACGTGTGCACTTCCGTGGAGCACGCATGGCAGGGGTCCTGTCGGGCGGGGGTATGAGAGGAGGAGGAGGCTTACGGAAGGGGATGCTTGAGTGGGTTCCTGTGGTCAGCGTGAGTGCAAGCGCGTGTGTCTGTGTGTGCACACACGAGAGGGATGGCACGTGGGGACCGGTGCACACGTGTGGGTGGGTGTTGTGTGTGTGTGTGAGCACTCGTCACCCTGTCCTTCTGGGCACAACTCTGTGGCTGTGTGTGGGGAGGTGTGTGTGTGTGTGGCTGCCCGTACGGGTGTCTTGCACACGTGTTTGTTGGTGTGTGTGCACTCGGTGGGGAATCACGAACCCAGGCAGCCTCTGGGCTGGGCTGACGGATGAGGAGCGGAAGGAAATAAATGCTCTGAGGAATATCGAGGCTATGGACAGACAGGCTGCAAAGACCAAGTAACCTCTTTGTTGGCGCCAGAGGCCCTGGCCAGGCAAAGAGTGACCCGGGGGTCCTCGAGTTAGGAGGAGGTGGCGCCGTCACCGTAATAATGTCACATAATTCTGTTATGTGCACGGAATTACGGGTATGAATGGGCCACGTTCATCACGCTGACTAAGGGCCGTTCACACACGCACTCTCACCTAACTTCCTCCTTGGTGTTCAGCTGCTCAGTCGTGTCTGACTCTTTGCGACCCCATGGACTGCAGCACACCAGGCTCCCCTGTTCATCACCAGCTCCCGGAGTCCAGGGCTGGCAGAGCTGAGACTGAGCAAAAGTCCAGTCCTGAGACTTCCCACTAAACCTCCTCTGCTCCAGGCAGGCCTGGCTGGCGGGCTGTGATGCTGGTGAGTGTCAGGCGCCGAGCCTGGGATGGGACCGGGGGCAGATTCGAGGTCAAGGATGGGATCAGGGAAAGGGGTGGTGGACTCCCGTTGTCAAAGGAAGCAGCTCGGGGCAGTGGAAAATTCCTGGCTCTGGAGCAAGTGCGGGCTTTGCCCGCAGCGGGGAGTCGGCCACTGGGAGCCTCGGTTTCCCCGCGTGCTGGCCCTGCCTGGTGCAGGAAGCCTTGCTGGGCACCGCCACCCCCATTCATCCTATGTGCGCTTCCCGGGCCCCTGCCATGTGCCTCAGGTGGCTCTAGATGCCCGAGACGCAGAGGGTAGACATGGCCCCTGCGCTCAAGAGAGCCAGGCTCCGTGAGAGGCGGGAAAGGAGGAGCGGCGCCAGTGGGACCCGTTCAGCCCGAGGGGCGCGCCAGGAAGGGAGGAGCAGGCATCGCGACAGGCAGGGAGGGTGTCTCCAGGGGACGCCCCTGGGGCCAAGACCTGGGGGCCAGGAGGGAGCGAGCCGGGGCTGTCGGGATGGTGGCTGGAGGTCAAGCTGGGACTGGCAGGCCATGCCGAGCACTTGGGGCTTTATTCTCAGAACAACTGGGAAGCCACAGAGAGGGTTAAGCAGGCCGGCCCTGAGTTGATTTGCCCTTTCAAGTTGGTTAAGGATCCACCTACCAACACAGGCACAAGGGTTCGATCCCCGGTCCAGGAAGGTTCCACATGCCGCAGAACAACTGAGCCTGCGCGCCGCAACCACAGCCTGCGCTGCGGAGCCCGTGCTGCACAGCTGGAGAAGCTCCGCAGGGAAAGCCTGCGCGGCAACGAAGACCCAGCACAGACGACAATAAGTGAACAAAATTAATGTGAACAAAATGCTTTTCCGAAAGCTGGCCGAGGCACAGTGCAGAGAATGTTGCCTGGGAGCTGATGGTTCTGCAGAACTGGACGTGCCTACCTGCGGTGGAGACTCCCTGGACCCCTCCCTGCACCTGGAGGTTGGGAACACAGGGGCCCGGGAGGTTGTGGCTTGAATTTGGATCCCGGAGGAAGCCTTCCTTCAGCTCTCGTCCTTCCTATCAGTTCCCTGTGTCCTGTGACTTCCAACTCTTGCCCTGAGCTGGGAATTTTCTGACACCTGGAGATGTTTTCCTCACCACTGTGGATCTTGAGAGTAAAGTCTTCAGGTTCAGACACAGAGCTCAGATCTCAGCTTGTTTCTTATTGGCAGGATGACTTTGGCCAAGTTACTTCTCTGAGAGCCTCAGTTTCCCTGTCTGTAAATGGGGCTGATGAAGTGTATTAGAGCATCAGACAGGATTGGGGATTAGACGTGATGGAGCACGCCAAGGGCTCGGCACAGGGTCGGCCAGGGGGCCGTCAGAGCTGCGCCAGCATTTGCTGTTGCTATGGTGCTGACTACTTAGTCACCTGGACGCCTGGCCTGGGCCCTTAACTCTCTGAACTGCGGTTTCTCCACCTGTAGGATCAGACCCACTTTGAAGGTACAGCCAGAAATCCAGAGGAGATGTGGGAAGGCTCATGACAGAGTAGATACTTGCTTGGAAACTGGTTTCGAGGTGCCCCAGTTGGGCACCCACTGCTCTGGGGGGTGGGGTGGACAGGCACCCGGCTTGCTGTGCAGAGAGGTGGTTCCCAGGGCGGGGGAGTGGCCAGGAGGGTGCCAGGTTGGCACAAGGCCCCCGGCTCCCCTCTCGCCTTGGGCTCGTCCTCTGGCGCCCTCTCTCGCCAGCCCCCTCCTCCGCCCTCCTGTGCCCCGGGAGTGGGTCTTGGCAGTCTCTGAGTCCCTCCCTTTCTGATTTGCATGTTTAAAATGTATCTGCAGAGCATCTTCCTCCTAAGCCCCAGCCTCCCTCGCCGCCTGCCTGCTGTGTCTCTGGGAGCTGGGCTGTGTCTGTGCAGAGGAGCCCAGACGAGTATGCCTGCTCATTTCCCCATGCCAGCATCTTCCGAGGGGCCCTGCTCTTACTGGGGGTCTCGGCTTTACCTGACCCGAGGGCTCTGCTCACTCACTGGGGCCGGGTGATGCTTGCCGGTCACAGGCATGACAGAGCGTCTGTGTCTCTGCGCCAGGCAGGCCCCGGCCCGAACAATCGATTCTCCCTGATAATCGCCAACACCGCCCACAGCCCTTCATCGGCTCCCATGAGCCTTTGGGCTGCGTCCTCTGGGCCTCACGCTGGGTTGCCCACGCCCTCTCTTCCGGGCCTGTGTATGCTCTTTCCAAATTCTGGAAAGAACCACCGCCTGCTCCCTACCCTACCCTCCTCCTGCTCCACGTGAGGCAAGAGGGCTGCCTCAATTTCCGGTCGCCTCCACCTCCCTCTGAGTCATCCTGCACCACCCACACTGGGTTCCCTTCAGCTCCTCGAGGAGGAGGTGCCTTCCCGCCTCCGGGCCTTTGCACATGCTGCGTCCTTCACCAGAACTCCTTGCCAGCAGCTCCCGCACAATCTCCTTTTTACCCAGTTCACTCCCACTTGGCATTCAGGTCTCAGCTTAACTATTACTTCCTTCAGGAATCCTTCTTAATTTCCTGGACTAGATTAAGTTATTCCATTCCACTCCTTTTATTTATTTTTTCCCCAACCCCTTCTTATGCTCAGCCTGCCTCTTCGGTGCTCCGTCCCTCCTGTGATGATTTGTTCGGCGTCTGTCCTCCTCGCTCCATCTGAGGGGGCCTTGCCTCTGCTCCGTTTGCTTCTGTGTCCCTCTGGCTCACCTGAGGGTGCTCAGGAGATGCTGACTGAATTGCGTGAATGGCTGAACGAATGCTGACGGAATGCAGTCAAACAAAGGCCTGAATTTTTGGCCATGAAAAATTTTCTTCCGTGATCATGGAAAAAAATGCTCCTCCCCAGGTCATCCTTCATACGATGAGGTGGCAAGGCCGGGGCAGGAAGAAAAGGTCCTGATCGTGGGAGTGGACGTGGTTCCTTGAGGCCAGGGTCCAGGCGTGCTCCTCTGTCTTAGGCTGGTGGCCACTGAGCTGAATCTAAAAGTGACAATGGGCAGCGACGACGGAGGCGGTGACGGATGTGAACGGCAACAGGTCTTGGCAGTGATGGTGCTGGCGCCGGCAGTAAGGGTTAGACTGCTGCTGATGCTGGTTACCTTTCTAGGCCGTGAAAAACAATGGTAGTTTTGCTGTGATCTGGGGGTGATGGTATAAAGCATGTTTAAGAAGATAGACTTTGGAGTCAGACAAGCCTGGTTTCCTCCCCTGTTTCTATTACTTCAGAGATTTAAGAAATTCTTCGGAGTTTCGGTTTCCTCATCTGTAAAATGGGTACACACCTAAACAGCATATTTAAAAGCAGAGACTTCACCTTGCTGACAAACGTCCATATAGTCAAAGCCATGGTTTTACCAGTAGTTACGTAAGGATGTGAGAGCTGGACACAAGGAAGGCAGAGAACCGAAGAATTGATGCTTATGAGTTATAGTGTTGGAGAAGACTCTTGAGAGTCCCTTGACAGCAAGGAGATTAAATCAGTCCATCCTAAAGGAAATCAGCCCTGAATATTCATTGGAAGGACAGATGCTGAAGCTTCAGCTTCAATACTTTGGCCACCTGGTGTGAAGAGCCGACTATTAGAAAAGACCCTGATGCTGGGAAAGATTGAGGGCGGGAGCAGAAGGGGTAGGAGAGGAGGAGATGGTTGGATGGCATCAACGACTCGATGGACGTGAGTTTGAGCCAGCTGCGGGAGATAATGAAGGACAGGGAAGCCTGGCATGTTGCAGTCCACGAGGTCGCGAAGAGCTGGACACAACTTAGCAACAGCAACAACAAAAGGGGTACAAGAGTATCTACCCCGTAGGTGCAGGGCTGGGACTAGGGTTGTTACGCTGTTAAATGAGGGCGTTCAGGGGAAACTGCTGGCACAGAGCTTGGCCCACCTGAGGTTTCGGGTAAACATGCGTGGAGGGCAGTCATGGCGACAACAGCCTCGTGGTGAAGGCCTCTGGGCTGTTGCCATTGCTGAGGACGACCACGGTAGCATTTGTAACGGAGGTGATGAAGATGGTAACGTTGCTGCCTTTCCTGCCACAGGTGTAGTTGGTGGTGATGATGGTGATGGAGGGGACTGCAATTGATTAATTCAGCCTGTCGGTGAAGGAACAGTGATGTGCTTGGTGCCAGCATGCTTTGGGGAAAAATAAACAGAACCCTTGATTTTCATGTGAAGTCATTTCAGTCACGTCCTACTCTTTGCAACCCCATGGACTGTAGCCCGCCAGGCTCCTCTGTCCATAAAATTCTCCAGGCAAGAATGCTGGAGTGGGTAGCCATGCCCTCCGCCAGGGGATCTTCCTGACCCAGGGATCCAGCCTGTGTCTCTAAGTCTCCTGCACTTGCAGCGGGGTTCTTTAGCACTTGCACCACCTGGGAAGCCCTGCTTTCAGGTGTCATCAATAAAGTAGCACGCACACTCACACACACTCTCACACACACACACGCTCACACACACGCTCACACACACACTCACACACTCACACACACGCTCACACACACACTCACAAACACACACACACGCTCACACACACGCTCACACACACGCTCACACACACACATGCTCACACATGCTCACACACTGACACACCCCCACACCTCATACACACACACTCACACACTCATACACACACATGCTCACACACACTCACACACATGCTCACACATACACGCTCACACACACATACACACACACGCTCACACACACGCTCACACACATGCTCACACACACAGTCACACACACACACACACACTCACACACACACAGAGTCACATGGCATAAAACAAGGTGGCAGGTGGCCAGATGTCAGGTGCATATTTTGCATCAGAGGAGAGGCGGGGGATGGGGGATCAGCAAGGGCACCGAGGGGAAGGTGGTTCTGGGCAGGAAAGGTGTGCTCGGCGCTCAGGGAATGGGGAGAGGCAGGAAGGAGAGGGATCAGAAAGGGAGAGAGAAGGCTGGAGAGACAGAAGCCGAGGCCAGTGGAGGAAGGCAGACGGTGCCTGGCTCCTCTGTCCATGGGATTCTCCAGGCAAGAATACTGGAGTGGGTGGCCATTCCCTTCTCCAGGGGATCTTCCCACCCAGGGATCAAACCCAGGTCTCCGGCACTGCAGGTGGATTCTTTACCAGCTGAGCCAACAGGGAAGCCCAAGGATACCGGAGTGGGTAGCCTATCTCTTCTCCAGGGGATCTTCCCAACCCAGGAATCAAACCGGGGTCTCCTGCATTGCAGGTGGATTCTTTACCAGCTGAGCCACCAGGGAAGCCCTGTCTCTACAGGTGAGACAACTGAGGTCTAGAGAAGGCAGGTGGGAGACGCGCAGGTGGGACTCGTGCCCAGGCCTGGCTGGCTCCATGCCCCCCGTGGCCCCTGGGCAGAAGGATGTGCAGCGCTGGGTCTGGAGAGTCAGTGGCGAGTGGGGGTCTGGAGAGGGGAGCGGGAAGCGGTGAGCCTGACATAAGGCCCTCAGGAATGTGATCTGCTTCCTCCGGGGCCCCTGGGAGCCTGGTAGTCCCAGGGCCGTGGGGTGTGGGCAGACAGCTGTGCTGGGTAGGGTGGAGGCGGGACGGAGGAGGCTCCAGGACCCCAGGCCCCTTCTCTGCTTTTCCTGCAGGGGTAGGAGCTGGAGGCCGGGAGAGGGGAGAGGAAGCGGGGTGGGGGCAGGGTGGAGGTGGTGGGGGAGCCGGC